>JADRCD010223215.1:23251-45184 GCA_019843815.1 Montemys delectorum
AGAGAGAGAGAGAGAGAGAGAGAGACAGAGACAGAGAGAGAGAGAGAGAGAGAGAGAGACAGACAGACAGAGAGAGAGAGAGAGAGACAGAGACAGACAGACAGAGACAGAGAGAGACAGAGACAAAGAGACAGAGACAGAGAGAGACAGAGAGGCAGAGACAGAGAGAGACAGAGAAAGAGACAGAGGGAGTGCACACAGCACTCTACCAGGAAGAGAATTCTGGGCAAAGAGAAGTAAGCCCTAATAGCTAAGACACAAAGACAGACTCAAGAAAAAAAAAATGGAGATAGCCAGAGCTGGAGGAGCTGGAGTGTGAATCCCTAGGAAGGGGAGGTTCCAGTCTGGCACAGGGGACGAAGCCTGTCACCCTAATTCTTGGGAAGCCAAGGCAGGAGGATCACAAATTTCGGGCAAGCCCAGGCTACATAGCAAGACCTTGCCAGAAAACAAAAAACTGAAAACAACAAGATTTTACCCAGTGAAATGGGAGGCTAACGGTGTGAGGCAGGGAAGGGTATTATGGAACTTTTCAGCCAGAGGCTGGCAGGGAGAAAGCACAATACAAAGAGCAGAAGCAGTGTTGGGGTGTCTGGAGGTGGCACTTATCTGTCTGGGTCAAGGACACAAGAAAGGGGCTGTGGAAACTCCCTGCCTCTAAGGAAAGCCACTGAGGTCAGGCATGTTGGAGGAGGGGGGTGTCCCTGCATGGAGGTGTGAAGCTGTGAATGTTAAGCCTGGGTTGCCTTGGGGACCCCAGCAGGTTAGACATGTGATCGCTATGGGATGCCTGCCGAGGAAAGCTACAAACAGGGAGTGGAAACCAGCCCCTCCCGCCCCCCAAATAAAAGTCAATAGCTCTGAAAAGAGTTGGAGATCTTAAGGGCACTTTGATAACAGAGGATGCACAGTTTAGAGTTTGCTATCAGGTTTTTGATTTTTAAGATTTATTTTATGAATGTGAGTACACTGTTGCTGTCTTCAGATACACTGTGTCCAAGGGCATCAGATCCCATTCCAGATGGTTGGGAGCCACCATGTGGTTGCTGGGATTTGAACTTAGGACCTCTGGAAGAGCAGTCAGTGCTCTTAACTGCTGAGCCATCTCACCAGCCCCTGCTTTCATTGTTTTTGTGCTAGTTTTGGTTCAGTGTTTCCTCACTAAGCTCCCTTTCCTCCCCTTTAGAATAGTATATTATGTGCCACTGTATGTTGGATTATCTGTTTTGTTTTTTTTATTTTATTTTTATGGAAAGTTACACTTCAGAGATTGCATGAGTCTCAGAAGAGACTTTGAACATTGGGCTTCTACACAGTGTTGAGACTGTAGCAGACTATGGGGATTTTATGGTTAGTCTGAATGCATTTTGCATTCTGCTATGGCTACAAGCCTGTGAGGACCAAGACGTGGAATGGGATGGTTAGAATAGGTATGGCTGCCACAGGCTCATGTGTTTGAATGCTCGGTACATAGGGAATGCCAAGGCTTGACATTCCGGATCCAGAGGTGTGGCCTTATTCAAGGAAGCGTGCCAGTGGGAGTGGGCTTTGGGAGTTTCAAATCCTCAAGCCAGAACCAGTGTCTCTCTTCCTGCTGCCTTTAGATCCAGATATAAAACCCCTGCTACCATGCTATCCCGCTGTGGGATAATGGACTAAATCTCAGAAACGGTGGTATCAAGCCTCAGTAAAATTCTTTCCTTTTTAACACACACACACACACACACACACACACACACACACACACGCACACACACAAATGAACACACAAATTCACACTCAAAAAGAAATATTTTTAAAATTTTATTTAAAGCACAGCATCTTTGTGATTTTCTGATTTCGTAAAATGCAGTTGTAAAAAATAAAGTAGAAGCTGGAGAGACGGCTCAGTGAGTCAGAGCACTGGCTGCTCTTCCACAAGACCCAGGTTGGGTTTGCAGCACCCACATGCTAGCTCATAACCATCTGTGAATCCAGATCCAAAGGATCTAAAGCCCTCTTCTGGCCTCTGTGGGCATCATGAGTGAATGTGGCACAGACACACATGCAGACAAAACACTCACATATACATAAAGTACAAAATAAATAAACCTAAAAGGAAAGCAGTGGAGTGCGACAGACACACGGGATGTGAACAACTGACATCACCAAGGACACAGAGCCCCATCCTCACCCACTGCCAGGAGGTTCCTGAAGTTCTCCAGCATCACATCGAGGTACAGCTTCCTCTGAGCAGCGTCCAGCAGCTCCATCTCCTCCTCACTGAAGACCACGGCCACGTCCCTGAAGGTCACGGCCTCCTGTGACAGCAAACACATGGCACCTCAGTTTCATTCCTGATATCACTAGGACCTGAGGAACTGTTTACATAGTGTCTGTAGTCGTAGTTAGGGCTTCTTATTGCTGGGACAAATCACCATGACCAAAGGGCAAGTAGGGCCAGTAGGTCCACCACTTTTAAATGGGAAGTCACAGATTTCTGAGTTAGAGAGCCACCAACCTATGTCAGGAGTAATGTGCTGACTTATACTGGAGACAGCTGGCAATTCCCAGCTCCTCCTGGGCAGTACTGCTTGAGTGTACCTTCATCCCCAAAACTAAAGTGCTCTGAATCACACCTATTTCAGGTGTGATATCATTTAGAAATACCTTGTGTTGTACAACATTATGGATTTCAGATTCAGAATATTTTATTAGTAAAGTCTATGCAAATATTTCCAAATACAAAAATTCTCCAGTTGGTGACACGCTTGTGTGTCCACGAGTACGTAGCGGAAGGCACTCGAGCCTGAACCACTCAGTAAGTCCTGAGCCCTGTCAGTCTCACAGGCGGTGCTGGCTGGTTCTGAGTCAGCTTCACCCAAGCTGGAGTTATCTGAAAGGAGGAACCCTCAGCTAGGAAAATGGCTCCTAAGCTGGATGATGGTGGTGCTCACTGTTCATCCCAGCACCTGGGAGGCAGAGGCAGTTGGATCTCTCTGTGCTCAAGGCCAGCCTGGTTTACAGAGAGTTCCTGGACAGCCAAAGCTTCACAGAGGAACCCTGTCTCAAAAACCAAAAGAAGAAAATCCCTCCTTTAAGATCCAGGTGTAAGGCATTTGCTTCTTTAGTTATGGATGGCAGAGGGCCCAGCCCATTTTGAGTGAGCCCATCCCTGAGGCAATGGTTTGGGTTTTATAAAAAAAAAAAAAAAAAAAGTAGGTTATGGAGCCCGGCAGTAAGCAGCACCCCGCCATGGCCTTTGCATCAGCTCCTGCCTCCAGGTTCCTGCTCCTTTTGAGTTCCTGACCTGACTTCCTTCCACAATGACCAGGAACATGGGAGTGTAAGGCAAATAAACCCTTTCCTCCTCAACTTGCTTTTTGGTCATGGTGTTTTGTTGCATTATGAGAAACCCCAACTAAGACAGTGGCCTTCGGGAATCTTCCGGAACAGACACGCGGCTCTCGTTTCCTGTTCTCAGTGACACATCTCTGCCAACAGCAGTGGTGTTCAGGGTCATGGGTGTGAGCACTGGCTCTGCAAACCTTAAGCACCTCAGTTCACACTTCTAGGTTCTGCCCTGATGAGCTTGGGCAACTTCTCAGTGCCTCAGTTTCCCCATGTGTATAACAGTTTCTTCATTCCAATATCCCTGAAGAGATTAAATGAGACCACAGAGGGACCTAAGACACAGTAGGAGATGCATTAAGCAGCCAATATATGTCCAACAACATTATCACCATTGTCTGTTTAATGTCATTCATGGCCACATAGTGTTTCATAAAGGTTGCATTATATATAAAATATATAATACACACACACACATATATATATATAATGCACTATCCATATTCACACAATAAATTTTAAAAATTTTAATTAGTTAAGTTTAAGTTTCAGAAAAACTGCTATTTTTAATCACTTATCAAAGTACACAAGATTTTAAAAAGTGTCCAGGTTAGGCCAGAGTACAGAGAGTCAGGAATACTTACTGCCTACCAATTAACTGGGAATATAGCCACTGTTATTAGCAAAATATGCATTAACTCCTTGGAATTGATGGTTCCAGGCAGCTGGAGAGCTTGGCTGAACACCTTGTAGAATATACTCTTTCTCCTCAGTATTCATGTTTCAGTTTCCTGAATCATGCCTCCTGGGTGGTCAGCGGTGTCTAATAAATACATTGAGTGTCCAGGCTGCTGGGGTGTCTCCATCAGAGCACATAGCTCATTCGATCCCAGCTTGTCTGTACCCGTGTCTGTGTGTCTGTGCTTTCTTCATCCTTCATCATATGAGTTGGATCCACCACGGAAGCTGTGCAGTTGGCAGCAGCCAGACGCTCTCCACGGTTGCTCATGATATGAATGCTCAGGACCCCCAATGTAGGAAAGGGAGGTGACTAGTGATCTGTGTGCATGTGTACATACAGTCTGCATGCATGTCAGCATGTACATGAGGGTGCACATGCATGTACAAGATGAAGGAGAACCCCTGGTGCTGGCAACCTTTCTTTTTGTTGTTTTTGAATCATTAGGGTCTTTCTGTGCCTTAGCACTTGCCAGATAGGCTAGGATGGATATCAGTCAGCACCAGGGATCTGCCTGTCTCCACAGAGTCCCAAATACAGGAGACCTGCTTCAGCAAGGTGGCAGAACAAAGCCTAACTTTGAAAACATGTCCTCTGATGTCTACATACATGCTTTTGCATGTCCACAACCAACTCCTCACACAATAATAATACAAAAATTTAAAATGATCAAAATTCATGAACCACACGAATAGGGAGAATTCATATGGATTTGCAAGATAAAATTAGGTGAGCCATAGAAAATGATTTCACTTTTGAAATGTAGGAAAACTTGAGAGACTTTTTTTTTTTAATGAATGTGCACGCCCTATATCTGTCAGTGTGTGCATGTGTATGCAGGTGAGGGACCAGAAGAGGGCGCTAGACACCCTGGTGTTGGAGTTACAAGTATCTCATGTGGGTGCTGGGACCAAACTGAGCCAATGCCCTTAACCACTGAGCCATCTCTCCAGCCCACTTTCTCTATTTCAATTTATTTTATTCACTCTTTTACACTTTACCGTGTGCAGTGCACTTTGAGCACACATCCCCACTGTCCTCTCTTATCCCTCTTCCTTCCAGACCTTTCTTCTCAGCAACTTCCCCTGTTACTTCATGCAGTTCAGAGGGGCTTGGCTGCAGAGCACTTGCCCAGCATGCAGGGGTCCTGTTTTCCATGCCTAGCACTGTAGGGAATGGGGGAAGCAACCTGACTTACTTGTAACTTGGTCATTGTTCTCTTCTCTTTGAGACAAGGCAGGGCTCTGGGAAGCAAGCTGGGGGAGGAAGGGCTTCGTGAGAACATTACTAGGACAGTTGGTCCACATGGCTTCCTCAGCTTCTCCATCAGCCCCAAGGGCTGTGAGTGCTGACCAGGCTTTTCTCCCTACTTCCTGCTAATTGGTAGTGTAAGCCTCCGGGTTACAAGACTCACTCACCACATTCTCTATTTCTGGCAGTTTCAGGGGTGCTAGGCACTACTGCCTTCACAAAGCTGCCTGTGGTGATGGGTTTCCCAGAAAAACAAATCTTTAAGAAGCTCTGAACTCTGATGAATAAATACTTCGTCATGACTGACCACTGCCCTCAGAAGGGTACGTTAATGTGACAGCTCTCTTCCATACAATTGTTTCCATGCATAGGAGTGATATTCCTCTGCTTTCTCTCTCACGCTAAAAGGTTTAAATACTAGTAAATTAAATGCTGTTCATCTGTAAAAAGCCTCCACAAAGTCTATTTCCATGTGCATGCAAATAATGACCAATAAAAATCCTCTCTAAGGAAAAGGGAGTTTGTCCCTGGGAAATGGCTCATCAGGTAAAGGGGACTACAGACAAGGGAGACCACCTGAGTTCTAGTCTGAACCCCACATGATGGAAGGAGAGACCCGACTCCCACGAGGTATTTCCTGACCTTCTTCATACACAAGCGGTGGCATACCCCACTAAGTAAGTAAATAAATGCAAAAAAAAAAAAAAAAAAAAACCACATAAAAACCAAAGTTGCATACCACTTAAGGCTTCAGGCTATCTGTCATCATAACTCCTCCCCCATGCTCCCTTGGGACCCTAGACTTTTCCCTCGGATTCAGGAAGCAGGGGAAAGAGGACCAGGAATCCCTGGTAGTACTGCCTCAGGCTAAGCTCAGGAAGAGAGGACCCGGACACTGCCATCGCCATCCTGGCCTCAGTTCCCCCTGTCCGAGAACTTGTTTCTAGAAGGGACACACCCGTTAGCACGAGCACACACGAAGGGCGGCAGGACGCTCCAAGTTCTCACAGCGCCAGAAGTACTGCCAGCCAGCCTCCGCCTGCGGAAGAGACTCTGACCGCCTGGAGTGGGAACTACAATTCCCAGAATGCCTCAGTGGAAACCCCACACTATAGTGCGTTTCTGCAATGACATTCCCCAGCTCTCTAAAACCATCAATAAGTTCCAAGCTGTTTTAACTAGAGTAGGGCCCTGGAAATCGTGTTTTTTTTGGGGGGGAGGGGGAAGGGAGGACGAAGGGGGGAGTTTGCTCTCCTGGGTTGCTTTTCGATTTATTCATTTTTGAAATGCCACTATAAGGGTCTATTGTTTGTCGAAGAATAATACCCCAGACTCAAATAGTATGCAAAAACAAGGAGTGTTTTATTCTGCAGAAGACCAGCATGCGGGAATCCCTCATTCCAAAATGGAGAGATCCCGAAGTGAGCTTGCAAGCCCAATTTAAAGTACATTAGGGGAGTTCCAGGGTAGGTGGGCTTTGTCTTTCTCTATCTCTTCGGAAATTCCAGAACCATTACCGGGGCTGTCCTAGCTTCAAGCTAGGTAGCTGGGCACCTTCTAGTTTTTGACTAGCTGTCTGACCTGTTTTTTTTTTTTTTTTTTTTTTTTTTTTTTTTTTTAAACTAACTTGCATGGGGGTTTCCTGGACTTGCCCAGTTCTAGACTGCTGATTTGAAACCTATCGAGGAGTCAGCCTGCCTCATCACGAATGACAACTATGGATATTTTGTTTTTGTTGTTTTGATTCCCCCACCCTCACCGCACCCCGGAGACACAGCTTCTCTCAGTAGATCTGACTGTCCTGGAACTCCCCATGTAAACAATAGTGGCCTCTAAGGCATAGATCTGCCTGCCTCTGCCTCCCCAGTGTTGGGATGAAATGGGTGGGCCACCACACACTGCTATGGATACTTTTGAAAAACAATGAAGTCCCATATTATATTTCTACATAAAAGTTAAAACTTCAACTGTGCAGTTATAGTTCAACAGAGTCAGAGTCCCTTCATAGAATCCCTCGGTAAGGTGTTGGGGAAAGGCTCAGTGGCAGAGCACCTGCCTAGAATCCCCTGGTGAAGGGCTGTGGGTGTGACCTGGTAGTAGAACATGGGCTATCTGGGTCACTATTCCATTGCTCTGAAGAGCCACCATGACCAAGGCAACTCATATAAAAAAAGAATTTACCTAGGGGCTGGCTTACACTTCCAGAGTTTTAGTCCATTATCCTGGCAGGAGCATTACAGCAGGCAGGCATGGTGCTGAGAAGTGGCTGACTTATACCCTGATCCATATGCAGAAGGCAAGAAAAAGAGACCGTGAACCTAAGGCCCTATATCCTCATCCTCCTAATTTTTTAAAAAGAGTTCCACTCTCAGGTGCCTAAGCATTTAAATATATGAGCTTATGGAAGCTTTCTCACTCAACCCACAACCTACACAGAATCCCCTAAGGGGCTGGGACCATAGCTTGGTGGTAGAGCCCCTGCCTAGAATCCCCAGCAGAGGGCCAGGGATGATGCTCAGTGGTAGTACTGACACCTGACATGTATTACTCCTGTGTTTGTGCCATAATTCTTCCTCATCCAAACACATACCTGTTAGTTGGGAGCAAAGGAGAAGCTAAAACTGGAAAACCTGATTCTTGGATACACCTGGTTCGATATTTAAGGAACACTGGATTCAACTTATATCCAATGCTGTGTCCCAAAATGTTCATCACTAATACAACCCACAGACTCACACAAAAAACACCACTCTTTATGGCTTCTAACAATAAAAGAGGATTACACCTTGACAGTTTACACTGTACCCAAGCAAAGTGTCTTAATGGAACAGGCAATATTAGATTCCATGCCAGCTAGTCTGGAGGCTCAGAATGGCAGAAACAAGAGATGCTGCCTGTGGCCAGCAAATGTCTTGGAGGGTACAGGCCTGAGGACCTGAGTTCAAACCTTGAAGGAGAGAAGTGATTCCCTGTGATTTACATCTGCCTGTACCACAGGTGCTATAGCACAATAGTGTACACACACACACATACACACACACACAGACAAATTAATTCATTAATAAAAATAAACTACAAATTGTAAGAAGACAAACTGTCTTCTCAGCGTGGCGGAAACACCACTTCAGACCCCACCACACTGCAGCAATGTGCCAATAAGCCTCTTGCCTGGAGGACAGTTCAACACAGTTGCACCCTCTTATTCCCACACCCTCCCTAAAACATAACAAAATCATGCTTTATAACTGGATTTTCTTGGGCCCGCCTGCAGTATAAACAAAGAGACTGAGACTTTTATACAGTGTAAAGCTTAGGCCTTTTGCCGGGGCAGTCTCCTACCTAAGGTTTAGACTTAATCTGACTGCTCTAGCCTACAACCTAACCCACTGTCTGGCTAGCCCTTTACCTCTCTGCTCCTTTCCCCATCCGTCTATATTTCCTCTGTGTCTGCCTCCTAATCTTCTGCATCTGTCCCGCCCCCCCAGCATCCCTTTCTGTAGCCAGGGGTTTTGGCTACTTTATTTGAGTTCTTATATCTACCACCCTTCTCCATACCAATGCCTCTCAACCCCTCAACACTAGGTAGAAGAGAAAGAAAGTTAGTGGAGACAGAGGGCGTTGAGATCTTTTTAGAGTACTTCCTGCACCCGCCTGCCTATTTTTAGGGTGAAGAGGGCACTTGCGTCCTTGGGGGCAATAAGATTTTTCTCATAAGTCCCGAGCCCCCAGGTTTTTCCCAACTCCCAGTCTGCAGCCTTTTCCCCCAAGACATTTACCAGCATCCATTGCTGGATAGCAAGGGCATCTAACATCCACAGAGCTTATCCGGTCATCAGACTTTTGGCTCACTTGAAGTCCACTTTGACAAGAGGACCTCACCAATTGTGTCCTGTACTCACGTAATCCCAGGAGAAGCAGAAGAAAGATTCAGTTTCCTCACATTGCTGTTGCCAGGTCTTGTCGTTGCTTTTGTGTTCGGGACAAACATAAAAATGATGGGTACTCAGGTATCCCACAGCCCAGGTGAGCATAAGCAGCTCTTTTAAGTCAAAGGTTAAATAGGGAGACCAGGTACCTGCCGGGGCAACTTTGTGCTGCTGCTTGAGTATATCCCCCATGGAGGCATTGCTCAGAATCCAGGTTAGGTTCCAGGGTCTGTGAGGGGTTTGTTCCTTTACAAGGGCCGTTTGCTTCGAGTTTAAGCCTCCCGGGAGAGCCAGCCAACTGGGAATCAGGAGCAGAGCAGTTTTAGTTTTAGTGGGTTGCTTGGGTTTTTGGAAACTTGCCATCAGGGTTGTCATAAGGGTCTGCTAGGAGAACATTCATGTGGTGAATCCAGGTGGCAATTTCAATGACTTTGAGAGCTATGAGGGTGGTTAGCCCAACATCTTCAACAAATGGTGCTGATCTAACTGGATATCTACATGTAGAAGAATGCAAATGAATCCATATTTATTGCCCTACACAAAATTCAAGTACAAGTAGATCAAGGACATCAACATGAAACTGGATACACTAAATCTCATAGAAGAGAAAGTGTGAAATACCCTGAATGCATTGGTACAGGAAACAATGGTCCAGGCTCTGAGATCAACAATTGATTGATGGGACCTCATGAAACTGCAAAGCATTTGCAATGTAAAAGACACTGTCAATAGACCCACCAAATTTACTTCCAAAGTGGTTGTACAAGTTTTCACTCCCACCAGCAGTGAAGAAGTGTTCCCCTCAGCCCACATCCTCTCCAGCTTGTGCTATCTTTTGAGTTTTTGATGTTAGCCATTTTTATGGGTGTAAGATGGAACCTCCAAATTATTTTGACTTGCATTTTCCTGATGACTAAGGACTTAGAACATTTCTTTAAGTGCTTCTTGGCCATTAGAGATTCATCTGTTGAGTATTCTCTGCTTAGCTCTGTACCCCATTTTTTTTTTTTAAACACACGAGTTCTTTTTTTTTTTTTTAAGATTTATTTTATTTTATGTGTATGAGCACACTGTAGCTGTACAGATGGCCGTGAGCTATCATGTATGTGGCTGCTGGGAATTGAACTCAGGACCTCTGCTCCAGCCCAGCTTGCTCCAGTGTAATTCACTGCAGCTGTCTTCATATGCACCAGAAGAGGGCGTCCAATCTCATTACGGTTGGTTGTGAGCCACCATGTGGTTGCTGGGATCCGAACTCAGGACCTTTGGAACAGCAGTCAGTGCTCTTACCCACTGAGCCATCTCACCAGCCCTGTACCCCATTTTTTAAATTGTTATTTGGATTATTGGTGTCTAACTTCTTGAGTTCTTTGTAAGCTTTGTGTACTAGTCCTCTGTCAGATGTAGGGTTAGTGAAGATCCTTTCCCAATCTTGCTGTCTTGATCTACTGTGGGAGAGGGTGACCTGGAGAGGGACAGTGAGCAGGGTGAAAAATGAAAAAGTAAGAATCTTTGAATCAAAATAGGAAACCCTCAAAGGAATCCAACCTGGAGTTTACAATAACATCAAAAAATGTAGTTCCAGACAAAAAGGTTCCACAGGATTTTGAGAAACTAGAGTTGCAGCCCATAGAGATACAATATATTGAATTAAGAATCCAGATTATGCTTATTGATGCTAATTTAAAAGCAATGCCACACAATGGGTTGTGTATTTCATTTTATAGAGTTTGGAGAATTGAAACATGTACACATGTTGATACATTACACAATTGATTCATGTTCAGAGTTCCAATGGACTTCTGCCTTGAGTTCTGAAGTGGAAGATTCTGAGACTGCACATTTATTAGAGATGATGGCTGCTTTGGAAGTGTCTTTACAGAGTAAAACTGATGATTTCCAGACATATATATCCGTTAAAATACAACAATTTTATAGACATCATGGCATGAAGCCTATTCTGGATATAACATATAGTCCTACAAGTCAAGACATTATTAAACAAAACAAAACAAAGCAAAACAAAAAACCTAACAGGACTTTGAAGGAAATGCTCATAGAACAGAAGGGGAATAAGATACCTCCCAAAGATGGTTTAAAAGTGCTTTGTTGACTTTAATTTTTTAAAATTCAATGAGACAAATAACACAAATGCTAAGATACACTGGATTTTAGAAAGAACTGCTGAATTAGCCTATACATGTCCAAATTCCAAAATGGGAGAATGAAGTATGTTATGTTGGCGAGGAGATTTTACATTTGTTTCAACAGGAAAAGAAAAGCTATATCTCCCATCCAAATTATTGAAAATAAGACTTGACTGGGGAAGATTCCCTCAAGATCTTGAGTGCAGACAAAATGAGGGACATTGTCAACATTAACAAGACAGGTAACTTGAGAACAGCTCTGAGACTGACTGAGACATTTAAAAATCATGTCTTTACATAGCCAATAGACCTTGTTGACTACAAAATCCTCAAGACTTTTCATACCATACTTTTAAATGGTATAGATTAAAAATTGATGTTACAATCTGATATAATCCAAACTAACTTTTATAGAAAAAGAATTGTTTTTTTTTCTGTTCAAAGAGCAGGAAAATATCCTCAAGTGATCTGTGATGCTGCACATTCCATACAAATGTCTTTATAGATCCATGACTGGGGAGCCTTGGTGATCCCGTAATCCGAGGAAGAAACTGGGGTCCTGGTAATCAGGCGGGCAGGGAGTCAGTGATTGAAAAAATGGCAAACACAATACAAGGAAGTGCAGGATCTGAATGTATATTCTCAAAATTAGGCATCAGATTTTTTTTTTTGTTTGTTTGTTTTTTAAGACAGGGTTTCTCTGTATAGCCCTGGCTGTCCTGGAACTCACTTTGTAGACCAGGCTGGCCTCGAACTCAGAAATCCTCCTGCCTCTGCCTCCCAAGTGCTGGGATTAAAGGTGTGTGCCACCACTGCCCTACAACTTTTATTGTCATTACAAAAGAAAAAGAAAAGTCAGGCAGCTCAGCGGTCAAGGTACATGTGAGGCCATCTGAAACACAATGGGTCTAAAGCAGCAGCTGCCTCTTCTGGAGGGGGCTTCGGACTGCAGGAGGGTAGAGACACACTCTCTCTCTCTCTCTCTCTCTCTCTCTCTCTCTCTCTCTCTCTCTCTCTCTCTCTCTCAGCACTCCTCTCTCTCACACACACCGGGCTCAAGGTCCAGCCCATCCTTAGTAAACGCCCACTATGCTAATCTTCTGGGCTAGCAGAGATATGCCCCAGGAGTCCCATTCTTCTAATCCCTGGAAGTGGCTCAGCTGTCATTTGTGACTGAAAATGAGGATTCTAGTTGACCTTGCCCTGGGATTATCAACTTCTATTCAGTAAACTTCAATTCTCGACCTCCCTCATTATCTCCCTAACAACGCTGGAGGCAATTAGTCTGAATGTGTAACATTCCCTATGAAATTCCAAGCCAGGGTTCACCTAAGATGTTGGAACATTGATGAAGGTCAGAGAGCAACGTCTAATTTTGTTTAGCTACTAGTAAATCACATCTTGGTTGGCACCTAGCTCTTGAGACCTTCCATCAAACTGCTGTAACACAGACTCGAGTGGGGTGTGTGGCAAACCATGTATTGCAAAGGTTTGTGTGTTGCAAAATGGAAGTTCAAGAGGGTGATGGGCTTCACCCTCATGGATGGTGAAATGGTGAAACCAGCTGTTACAGCTACCTGCTTGATCCTACCTCAACTGCATCAAAGCTGTTTCCTCTAAAGACTTCTTTCCAAGACATTTTCAGAACAGCTAGCTCACTTGACTCAACTTTTCAGACTGTACCAATCAGGACTTCATTTAAGCCTGCATTTTCTCAATATACAGAAATTGGACAACAAATGCTACAGGTAGCTTTCTTAAGACTAGCCATTTTTCTAATTTCCTTGGGCCCTGAGAAAGGAATTCTTTGTCCCAAATCAGCAGAAAGCAACTATAAAAAGACTGTCACCCAAGTCCCTGGTGCATGGCTTTGCTCATTTTATGAATTATAGCTATGTTGTCATTTTAGGGATGATTATAAATAATTCTGGTTTTGGATAGGGAGGAAACAAAATAGGGAGCTTAGACTATCATTTTTTCTTTTCTAGGTAAGGGAAAGGGGGTTGAAAAGAAAAAAAAGAGATATAGAAATAGAATAAGAAATTAGACAAATAGGTGTAGATTATTGAATTTACTCTTAAGACAAAAGCATTTTATAGCTATAATCTTATATTTGTACAGAATTTTGTATATTGGTACAAAAATAAGATTATATTTTGTTTCATTAGTTCAGAATTTTGTACATTGATACAGGTTTAAGGTTTTCACCAGTATAAATCTTTGTATACTGAGAAATGTAAAATTAACTTTGTTACCACATAATATATGTATGTTTCAACTCTTGGATATGCATTGTGCCTATGCAAATCATTCCAAAGTACAAGGTATAATCCCAGTCATTTTAATAGGTGCTATTACAAACTGTTTAGGATAATTCATAATGCAGGTTAGCATTCAGTCAATCAAACTTATGATCTGGTCAGATATTAGTCTGTGTTTTCACAGATATATACCTCCTAGGTTGTACGATAATAGATAGCTGGAAACAGACAATGTTTGCTTGTTGAGATATGCACTGAATACATAAATGGTCTTCAGAACCTTAAAGACTCACAGAATGCAGCATTTAAAGGTTTTTGTTGTTGTTGTTATTATTATTATCATTATTAAGGTTTTGTTTTTCCTGATATTGAGACATGTCAGCTCCTGGCAGCACCCCATTCAACTTGGAAGATCATGAGCATCAAAAGGCCTCCATATCGAGTTGCTTCAATTGTAGCAAGCTAGCCACTGGGCAAAGAAAATGCTATAACTTTACCTGTGGACAGACTGCCATCCAGAAAGGACAAACAGATGCAGAGAAGTTGCCTGCCAAGCTCTGCCAAGACAGAGTGAGCAAGTCATTCATAATTCTTGCTTCACAAAAGGCCAGAAGGCTGAAGATAGATGCTTCACCATTACAGAGAATATTGTGGACTGTCCAGGCAGCCGGGGCCGCTGTCATTTCTATACTTTTGGAAGCTGTGTCCTGTGCTTCCTGAATACTCAGGTAATATTTATTTCCTTCTCAGTTCTTTGATGGGGTTGAAGACCAGACAGTCATAGACTTACTGTAAGCTTAAGTTGTTTAGGATTTAAAAGGATGTTCTATGTCTAAGAAGATAATCTTCAGATTTTAATACAAGTTAGGGAGGGAGTAAGGAATAAAGAAAAAAAAAGAGACAATTAGACAACATTATAACATGACTCCAGCAAGTGCTGAGGTGTGTTAAAATTTTTCCAGTGTGCTTTTATATCATTCTAGGTACTTGCAAAGAATATGGCCAGTTCTAAGGCATAACAAAGCAGCCAAGGAACAAACAAGGCATAAACAAAGGTCCCATGGTATTCAGGGACTTATCAAGATGCTCAAGATCTTAAGCCTACTACCTTGTCCTAGTCCAATGTCAAATTCTTGTTGTGGGAAATATTAAAAAACGAACTGGTGCCAGGCAGTGGTGGCGTATGCCTTTAATCCCAGCAATTGGGATGCAGAAGCAGGCGGATTTCTGAGTTCAAGGCCAGCCTAGTCTACAGAGTGAGTTCCAGGACACTAGGGCTACACAGAGAAACCCTGTCTTGAAAAACCAAAAAAAGAAAAAAAGAAAAAAACCTAAAAAAACCAAACCAAAAAACCAAAAAACAAACAAACAAAAAAAATGGAACTGGTGCATTTCTGCACTTGTGCCTCTGTGCCAGAGGCCTGGCCAGCCAAGCACTGGTGGGCAATGGCCAACCTGTTTTTATCTGTGGAGACTCTCTGGCCTGGAGCTCCCAAAAATGTCTCCACCCAGCTCGCTAAGTTCCCACTGGTGGGTCACTACCACACCAACCCTGTGCTTCAAATCCCCCACGGCCTTTGTGGTGCACATCTGGCAAACCCATGCTTTGATACAGTATATTTCTCTCTTGAACCTAGAGGAGCCACAGCATGAATGAAAATGCAATACAAACTTAGTTCAGAAACAATGGCAACTCAATCTCTGGGTGCAACAACTAAAACCTAATCTTGTAAGCCTTATTAAAATCTGATTCCTTCAGTGTTGAATCCTTGCAGATCCACCATGATACCCGGAAACCCTAGCAGCTACATCTTACTCCTCTGCAGTCCTGTTCCAAAAGGGACCTAATTCTTTTCTGCTTCCTTTCTTCCTCTGTCCAACCCAGAAGTCCTGCCTATTCGCCCAGTGATTGGCTCCTTTATTCATTAGGGGATTAGTTCACTAGAAGTCACCTGAATATAACTCACTCCTTGTCCACAGCCCCTCCCAGGAGATTGGAATTAGCATACAAACAACACCAAGCCCATTCACAAGAGCTAGGTGTAAGGCTTGTCTGTATAATAATGCATATACTTTACTTCAGATTCCTCTTTTGAGAAATATTCTACCTGCAAAGGTTATCAGAGAATGTTCTCTCTGCCAAGGTTAAAGACTCCATTATGATTAGAAACAGTTCAAGTCCTGGAGGTTAGGGTGTCTCTGGTTTTCCTCAGCAAGACAGAGAATGCTGTGACCTTCAGGACAGCCCTTAAGGCTATGGGAAAGAACTCTGAAAACATGAGTTCAATAATGCATAATTTTTCAACTATGCAAAATATAAGGACATAATATAAATTGTATGAGGGGCTTGACAGACCTAAAAAGAACAAAGGCAGCTTGTCAGAAAAATAGGAAAGAGATAGAGAGATTTTAGGGAAAGGTAGTTTCAGGGCAAGATCCCACCCAGCTAAGTTTATTGTCTGTTTTTACAAAGGCAGGCAGATTCCTAAGTTTAAAGCCAGCCTGGGACAGAGCAAATTTAGGTCTAGGGATAGTGGCAATGGTAATCTCAGGATGGGTCCCACCCAGCTAAACTTGTTTGTGCTCATAAAGGCAAGTAGATCTGATTTCATTTGCTATGTTAAAAATGTACTTGGTGTCTCTTTCGAACAATTAGGGGCTAAGGCCATAAAATGGTGATTTGTAGGATAATCAAAAGGGAACCTGGGGTAATGACTGAATTGATTGTAAATAAAAGGCCAGGCTTTGGTCTGCAAGAGCAAATTGTACCCATCATTGACTTTTAGTTGTTTCTTCCACTGATCCCAAACACCCCTTCCTCAGGATCCCGACTCCAAGCTGAGGCTTGTCTTTGACATCTACACAGAGTTATTCTGTTCCCAAAACTCAGACACTAAATTACAACTTTCCTAAGGCCAGTAAAAATCAAGGAAGAATTTTTTTTAATTTTTTTAATTTTTATTTTTTTAAGATTTACTTTTCATGCAGTGCCTTAGAGGCCAGAAAAGGGTGGGAGATCCTGGAACTGAACTTACAGGTGGTTGTGAGCCACTTAGTGTGGGCATTGGGAACCCAACCTGGGTCCTCTGCAAGAGCAGCAAGAGCTCTTAACCACTGAACCATCTCTCCAGTCGCAAGAATTTCCTTTTTGAAATGCATTAAACCAGGACTTTTCAAATGTTGGACAAATGCTCTACCACTGAGCCATGTCCCCAGCCCATCACTATTGGATTCTAACCAAGGATTCTACTGTTAAGTCCTGTGCCATGCTCAAGGATGTGTTCCTACACTTGTGATCTCTGTCCATGAAATAAAAATAAAACCAAAGGACCAGGCATGATGGCACATGCCTTTGATTTCATTCAGGAGAGGAGGCCAAGTAGATCTGTAATTTTAAGTCAGCCTTGTCTACATAGCAAGCTTCAGGATATAAGACTGCACAGACAAACCTGGTATCAACAAAACAGCCATAGTGAGATCAGGTAAAGTGGAAACTTCTGGTTTGTTTAGAAAGTCAGTTATGTCAAAGGATGTTTTGCTAAAGCAGACACGTAAAAGAATGTTTTCCTGAAACAGATGCAGATGAAAGGATGCTTGGATATAGCAAACATTTGAAAGAGCCTTTGATGAAGGAGTATAAATATGACCCCATAGACAGTGGGAGGAGAGCATAGAGCATTGGTTTGCTCTGCCTCACTATTCTTGGCTAATGACACATATGTATTGCTTCACCTTATAAATCATTGTTGAGCTCCACTAGTGATGATGCCAGAGAGAAATTCAGCAAAGAACTGTTTATGAAGTCCTGGTTGGCGAGCCTTGTGGTTTTAGTTTGTGTGGTGTTTGCCTGCCAAGAGGACTGGGCTGTAGCTGCTGGTTCATGTGCACTGTCTGTCTGCCTAGAGGACTGGTCTGCAGCTGCTGAGTTGTATTTGTTGTTTGCAACAGGACTGAACTACTGCCAAAGATGGAGATTGCCCCCAAAGAACTATTGCTAAACAGGTCCACTAACCACCTATCCTAATAACTTTTCTCTTCCACTACCTCTGGTGGGTGGTGGGCAAGAGAAGAGGTTGAACGTTTATTAAAAGTAGGTTGCAAAAAATTTATGCCTACAATCAGGGATAGATAAACTTCATCCAGAAACCACAAACAAGAGGAGCTTTGGAAATACATTAGCAAAAAAAAAATAATATTAATAAAATAAAAATGTATTGACAAAGGAGCCCAAGAAGAACTCTTGGAGAGTTTGAGAGAGGGAGACCCCTGGGAGAGTTGCTGAAAACTCAGAGCTTCTCCCATACATGCCTGAAGATGCTCACAAATATGGAACAAGTCCAGAGAATACAGAAAATGAAGCTGTTGCTTGAGAAATCTGAGGCTGGCAAATCCTTTGTGCAGACCATGGATTTGACCTAACCCCTTCCTGGTGGGAAGCAGGTGCCATTGCGCTCCCCCCCCCCCCCTTAGTCTGTAAGCAATTTAACCTGTAGCTGTCACCTCTGGACCAAGAATGGAGCCAGTAAAGTCATTCTTCTTTTGTTCTCTGCAGTCCCTCTACCTTTAATTCTATATCCTCTTGCCTTAGCCTTGGGGTTTAGGTGTGAATCTCTACTTGATTTTTTAAAATTCTTCCTCCTGAGATTTGAGCCACCACTTGGAGCAGTGACTGTCAGGAGGATACTGCCTCACAAGGGAGCACAGGCTGTTACAGTAGGAGGTTCCCTACATCTTTAAGGTTTGTTTTAGGTTTATTTACGTGAATCAATGTTTGATGTATATGATGTGTGTGTGTGTGGTGTCCTTGGAGGTCAGAAGAGGGCATCAGATTCCTTGAAGTGTCGTGAGCCGCTGTGTGGACACTGGAATGTCCAGCCCTTCCTGCATCATTCCTGCACACTCCTTGCTATCAGATGACAAGGGTCTTGCTGGACCCTTGCTCTTCAGAGACCTGGAGCTGTAAACAATGAGTCTGTTCTTTATCTGAGATATAGCCTTGAAGAATCTGTGGGAGCAGCACAGATAAGTCTAAAAATTCAGGGCAGATCAGAGTGACTCTGGTCAGGGAGGACAATCTGACCTAAGATTGGAGGGAAAGGAGGAGAGACAATTCATTAACAATTCAAGTTTACTAAGAACCTTTTTGTCATCAGCAAATACTCTGTAAAAACATTTGCAGAGGTGATTACAATAAAAAGGCCTTTCCTCAATGAATTTGGGGCCTAAAATTCCAATCGCTTAATTTTCAGTTCACCTTATTGGGTTGATAGATATGGAATTCTCAAAAAGAGCATAGTTTTAGTCTATTAAGTACAAATACTAAAAGTCATCCAGTACAGAGTTGCTATGCCGTGCAAAGCACCATGGCTAGAGAGACAGGCTACACACTGCAGACTTGACTGGGAAGCACTATGCCTCAAGGAAGCTGACTAAAGATTACTGTATAAGAATATGAATCAATACAAATGCAGGGTTGAAGTGTTTTCAAATTTGAGTCTTACTTACAGGGGCTTTTCTCACTTGCTCCAGGAATGGCTGGGTCCTGAGCCACATGCAGCTCTGCCCAGGAGATACAGAGAGGCGCTTCCTATGAGAAAGGGATGCTTCAGTCAACTGTGGTTCTGCTGATCGCCAGCTGAGGTTCAAGTCCTTCCTGCAGCCTTTCTGCAGGCTTGGATGGATGCTGCGATTTTCTTGCCCTGTCATATCCTGAGGGTGGCAACCTTACAACTTTTGTACATGGTGACAATACATTTATAGAGCAATGATCCTCTCCTATGTAATTTCTGACACTGGTAAAGAACTGATCTCCCAGCTGGGCACACACCTTTAATTCCCAGCACTCAGGAATCAAAAGCAGGTGGATCTCTGTGAGTTCAAGGCTAGCCTGGTCTACGGAGCAAGTTCCATGACAGCCAATGAAATCTGGTCTCAAAAAAATAATTAAATAAAAACATAACAATTGATCCCCCAAAGAGAAGTACATATCCCCAATGAAGTTCCCTGAAGCCTCTGGGTTTGGGGAAAGCAGCATGGAGCCCACTTAATAGAACAAACCTAGAGATTCCCTGCACTGTGAACCCTCTGGTGGTAGACCAGATGTGATCTCTGACTGAAGCCCTTAGAGCAAATGCTGCAGATGTAGGGCCTTTCCCCAGTGTGGACCCTCTGGTGAGTGTGGAAGTGTGAGGCCTGACTGAAGCCCTTCCCACACTGCTGACATGTGTAGGGTTTCTCTCCTGTATGGACCCTCTGGTGAGCAGTAAGCCCTGCACTCCAGCTGAATTCCTTCCCACACTCCTCACATTTGAATGGCTTCTCCCCAGTGTGAATTATCTGATGGACTTGGAGATTAGATCTCTGGCTGAAGGCTTTCCCACACGTGTCACATTTGTAGGGCTTCTCCCCTGTGTGAACCCTTTGGTGGGCCTGGAGGTGTGAGGCCTGACTGAATCGCTTCTGGCATGCATTGCATCTGAATGGCTTCTCGCCAGTGTGGACACTCTGATGGGCCTGAAGATTTGAGGCCTGACTGAAGCCTTTCCCACACTCCTCACATTTATATGGTCTCTCTCCAGTGTGGACTCTCTGATGATTGTGGAGGTTTAAGCTCCAGTTGAAGCGCTTCCCACACACATCACATCTGTATGGTTTTTCCCCAGTGTGAACTCTCTGGTGGGCTTGAAAATAAGAGCTCTGACTGAAGCCCTTTCCACACACACTGCAGCAAAATGGCTTCTCCCCTGTATGGACCCGCTGGTGGCTTTGGAAGCTTGAGGCTGAACTGAAACCCTTCCCACACTCTTCACATTTATATGGCTTCTCTCCTGTGTGGACCCGCTGATGGCTATGGAGGTTGAAGCTCAAGCTGAAGCGCTTCCCACACTCATCACACTTGTACGGTTTCTCTTCAGTGTGGACTCTCTGGTGGGTGTGAAGGTTCGAGCTACAGCTGAAGCATTTGCCACAGTCTCCACACTTATATGGCTTCTCTCCTGTGTGAATTCTCTCGTGGGCCTGGAGGTGTGACCTCTGTGTGAAGCCCTTCGAACACACCTCACACTTGTAAGGTTTCTCTCCAGTGTGTACTCGGCAGTGAATGTTGAGATCTGTGCTGCGGCTGAAGCCCTTCCCACAGTTGTCACAGGAGTAGGGCTTCTCGCCTGTGTGGATGGGTAGGTGAGCATACAGGTGTGAGCTCTGATTAAAGCTCTTCCCACACTCAGGGCAGGTATAGGGCTTCTCCCCTGTGTGCACTCTCTGGTGAGTTTGCAGATTTGAGCTCTGACTGAAAGTCTTGCCACACTCTTGACACCAGTAGCGCTTTCTTCCTGGATGAACACTTTGTTGAATGGTGACACTGGAACTATGACTAGTGTCCTCGTGTGTACTATGTACAGGGGACTTATTTCCTAAGAGGACTTGCTGAGGAGTCTCCTGACTGGGGCTGTCAATGAAGGCTTCTTGGCCCTTGCTGTACTGGTAAGCCTTCTGTTGTGTGTAAACAGGAGACTGGGTGAGGGATGACATGGGAAAGATGACTATACCACAGTCACTGCTGCTGTGGACTTTGTCTCTTTTATGCAGTATATTGTTATCTTGATGGGAAATGCAACTTACAATGTCAACACCCAGAGTCAACAGCTGAGACTTTTTCACCAGAGTCTGAGGACAGTGTCTCCCATGGTTCATTCTCTCATTGAAGTGTGTTTTACTCCAAGAACCCTGAGCCCTCCCAGACAGAAATTCCTGATTTTCGGTAATGCTGGGATGATCGTTTGTGAGACTCTGCAGACTGCTGTCACCCTCGGAGACCTGAAGAGGCTCTTCTGTTCCCCCATGGCAGGGGGAGTGGCATTGCTCCAGGAAGTGAGAACTCTCTCCTTGAATGTTTACTACAACCTCTGGAGCACTGGCCAGTTTCTTGACATCATGGCCTGCCATGTGGCAGCATGGAAGCCACCCCAGTGAGAGGGACCTTAATCCTGTTGAGTCAAGAGTCTCTATCTTGTTTGGGCTCTGACCTCCTAAAAGAATAGAGAATAGAAGGTGATATCAGCAAGGATGGAGACCTCAAAGAGCTGAGTCCTCATTTCTCTCGGGAAACATTAGCTAAATACAAGGATCACAAAGAGTGTGCACTCTCTAGAGCAAGTCACAGTTGACCGTGGTAGAAAATTTGTGGTGAAGCCAGGAGGGAAGGCTCAGGGCACTTTCAGCCTCTATCGAGTACCTGCCTCACAAGGCCTGTGTGCGGCTGTGTGAGTGCCTGCCTCACA
>JADRCD010223216.1:0-39723 GCA_019843815.1 Montemys delectorum
AAAAAAAAAAAAGTCAAGAGAAAATGAAGTTTGGAGGGAGCTATGTTAGAAGGGATTTGGAACTGGAAGGAGGAAATCTAAGGTGGGTAGGATGAAGTCTCATTGCAAACACATATGAAATTCTCAAGAATAAAGCATAATTATTATTTAAAAGTGCGTATCCTCATTTTTCCTTTTGGTAGATACAATATGAGTCACATTCATATAAAAATAAATTACCTACTCCAAAGTACCATAACATGAATTAATCCCACAATAGTTTTGAGGAAAGTAAACCAAATGCAGAAAAATACATATCTCTTTGCTTATTTATATGTTTAATGCTAGTAAAATGTATAATTCCTGCATTGAGGAGTGGGGATATTAGATGTAGACAAAATTATGTATGAAGGCAAGGCTTAACAGGAATGCTCCTGTGTCTCAAGGGAGACTTGCTGTCACCCTAATGGTACCTATTTGTACACATCCTCCTCTCAGCATTGTGAGCTATAAACTTAGATATGTACACTCTTTTAAAATTTAATTTACTAAATAGGTAAACACTGAAAAAAATGAACAATAGTCTGTTTAACTGGCATCCAAGCTATATATTCAGAACTAATCATGGAGCATACATTTCCAATATCTATCACAATATATAAGTGACTTTAAACTTAAAATATATGATAAAATTGTACATATATATAATCACTTAATAAGACAAAATATTATATCACATTTTAATAATAATTTTTAAGTAAAGCCAACAGTTAAATACACCTGAAAACTTTGTAGGGGGAAAACGGCAAATTTTAGAAAATCACACGGTATAGATATACCTTCTTGGGCTACCTTTAGCATATTATTAATGTTTGTTCATGTCACTCATAGACATGTAATCTTAATAATGTATCAATCTAGCATCACTGAGATAGCAGCATAATAGAATTAAGAATTACATACATGAAGACTATATATATATCTATAACATCTCCATCTCTCCTTCTTCAATTCCTGTCATGTTCTCCCAAGTCCCTCTTAATTTCATAATCCTCACTTTTGTAATTGTCATTTACACACAAACACACAAACACAAATGGGAACACACACTCTAATAAATACATCAACATTCACTGTGAATCTAATAAAAATAAAATTTATTTATTAGTAGTAAAAATTATTAGTAATTTTAGTACGAATTACTACATTTAGTATGACTAATTGTTATCAAGACTAATTGATATCAAGTTGGAATTTTCAATTAATGGGCTGTGTAAGTTCAGAACATTGAAAAGGCAATTGATTCTTTCAAAGAAATCCTAAGGACCCTCCTACTTCCTTCTCTCCTTCACATTTCTCAGGTCTCTGTTAACAGTTGACGAATAATGGGTGCTCCAACTCTAAAAACCCTGAACATGGCTTTAAGTTGAATCTGCTTTGTAGCTTTGTGTTTTGGAAAGAAGCTACGCAGAGTTTCACATGATCCCCAGCACGGTTTGTCTCAGATGTCTTTGCTCCATGATCAAACCAAGACACTGGCAAGGCCACTAACAGATGGACTGCAGCTTTCAATATGACCTCAAACAAAAACCCTGCCCTGCCAATAACACTCTTGGTCCAAGAGTTCTACACAACAAAGAAGGAATATAGTTGATGGCTAAAAGGTCTCCTTATCTGATATAGGGTTGAGCTTTTATTGCTGCTGAAAACTCATGGCTGGAGTTCAAGACTATAAAGCCACAGGTGGATTCCTGTTATCCAGGATTTATGGTTCTTACTCGCAGCACTCATTGTCACCATGCATTTAATGAACTTGATAATGGCATTCTCCCAGAAGCAAGCGTAGTAATTGTAATGGATCGTACCAGAGTGTTACAGAGGCTAGCACTGATACAAGAAGCAGTGGGTGCGTCCTCTTTCCATTCAAGCACTGCAAACATCAATATATGGGCTAGATATTTCAGCTAGGTTAGACACTTTTAAATGCTATATTTATTTTTTTATTTTTAGAGAGAATTGCATAGATGGTATACTTTCCATTATAAAACACTTTATACAATTTGAGTGACTTATCATGTATTTATATTGTGAAATATCAAAATTTATATAGTAGAAAAACTGCATATGACATATCTTAAATATAATATAAAATAAAAACTAAATTCTGAATAAAGGGATTATCTTTCCAAGTTTTACTTTAGTAATTACTAACATTTGGTTATTGCTTACCAAACATCACCTACTATGCTAAATACTTTCTCTTTTAATTCTTACAACAGACATGAATGGTGAAATGCTATTTATCTATGAAACCAAGAGAACCAAGACAAAGAGATGACAAGTAGATTGAATAGGAACTATATGGAAGAAATAAGAATTCAAATCTGGGGTACAGATGCCAAAGTTTATAAAGAGTGCTCAGTACTGCTATTATATAAAAGTATCTAAAAACAAGTAGATGAATAGATTCCTTTTATGAAACAAGATGTAAAATCTCATATATATTTAAGTATGCAAATATATTATATATAAAATATAATACCTAAATGCTCTCTATGAAACAATGTTATTGAAAGGGTCAAAGAAGAAAATTAACATATTATGTAGATAAAGAAGAAATTTATACCAAAGGAAATTCTATGGTATTTTTCCAGTTGTTAGGTATATAGACAGATCATGTTTCATATTTTATTCCAAATATTTCAAAGGAAACAAATCTCTCTGTTCCTTTGGTCAGTGAGTTAATGAATGAGTCTGCTGAACAAATGGGTAATCTATCATAAGATATACTCTGTCTAGGAAGTGACAAAGCCAGTCTCAGACGTATCTGCAGATACTGGAAGAAGCCTGAACAGGAATTGACAAGAAGAGCGCTCCATTGAGGCAGGATGACTGACAGTTAAACTTAAATGAATCTGACTCAATTCCAAGATGACAATGGAAATAACCATCTTTCCAATGATCGTCTTCTGTAAATGGAGAAGTATGGAAGGAAGCCAGTGTGGTCCCATGGAATTCATAATCAAGAAGGGAAGACAGATGCTTACAAAGGGGACCCATAGAAGATAAAGCTGGAGCTCTGCAAAGATCAAGTCATGTGTGCTGTGTGAAGACTCAACAGAGTACAAATTTTACAGCCCTGGGGGCATTGAAAGTCACTGACTATAACATCATTGCTGTAGATTTTGCTTTTGAGATTGGCTTTGACAAGTCCTAGTAGCCAATTATAGGCTAGTAATTTCATTCAACATGACACATCTTTATTAGCCAACCAATGGGGTAAATATGTAGCTACTAGCTTTGGACTAGTGAAAGCCACTCCATTAAATCATCAATGACCTGATGAGACCAACTGGATAGAATGCATTAGAGAAAGGTACTCCATAGCGTTCAGCACTGTCAGTTTCAGCCCTTCCTTTATCTTAACACATGGCCGCTCCTTGCTAAAGAAATGTGGTGGGTGTTTAAATCATACTCTATTTAGTAAGCATTGTTTTAGAATAACAGCTATGGGCCAGGGATTTTTTCTAGATGCATGCATCAGGTGCAAACCAAGTATGTTTTCAATAAGAATCATCCCTTAGTACTCATGCCTCTAAACGAAGGACTGCTTTTTCTTTTCTCGTTGATTAATTTCATTGAGAAATTACATATGCACCACTCTCTACACTTGTTAGTCTGAAATAAAAGAAATTTTAATTCTAATAAATAAAAGACACAGAACTCCTTTTATACATGTAGTCGGCTTCCCTATAGATCCATTTCCATCTTGATAAAATGTGCTTAGGGATAGCATTTATATTGGAAGCTTTAATAGTAACAAATACAAACATGTTTTTTGTTTGGTTGGTTGGTTGGTTGGTTGGTTGGGTTTTTTGTTTGTTTGTTTTTTGTGTTTTGCTTTTTTTTTTTTTTGTCTCACAAAGTGTCAACCAGGACTGAGAATGAGGTTGAATTGCTGTAATTATTATTAACTTGTTAACATAGATGTAGGTTCAGGTTTAGTGCCAAGACAAGATGCGTCAGGCTGTAAGAGCACACCCCTTTAACAAAGGCATAGGTCCTGCATGGCACTTTACAATTTCCTTTGCACTTTTATTTGGAGTTTCAATTTGATTCAATTAATTTGCATAATAATATTACTTGTAGAGAAAGCAAAGCCAGCCCATAAATGACGCATGTAACAATGGCTTGTTCAAAAAAAAAAAAAAAACTTAGTTCTAACCAACAAGCCTTGCTGGAGTCCAGGAGTCCAGTCATAAATACCTCTTTTTCCTCTGATTTCAAGCTTTTGGTTCATATTCATTCATATTCTTAATGTAGAACACTATACAATTTATCCTATAATCATATAATATACTGATTAGAATGTAAGAAACATTGTTTTTATTACTAATTATCTTTGCATAAGCAGTATATGACTTCTTTATTAGTTTTGATTTCTGACTTAGTTATTGTTCTGTTGCTGTGGAGAGGGAGAGGGGGCAGCAGGGGAAGTGATACAGAGAGAGAGAGACAGAGAGAGAGAAAGAGACAGAGACAGAGACAGAGACAGAGGCAGAGACAGGGACTGCAGGTCCTGGCAAGATTTTTGAAACCTTAAAGCCCATTCCTGGTGACACAATTCATGCAATAAGGTCACACATCCTACTCCTTTCTAAATAGCTCATCAGCTGGGCACTAAGCAGATCGGAGCCCATGGGAGAAATTTTCACCCAAAGCACCACAGCTTCTTTTTACTTAAGATCTTTCCCATTAAAAAAATGGCAATTCCAGTTCTTACTTTGAGCCCACCATGTCCTTCGGTGTCTAGCGCTAGTTATGGCTGCTTTCTGCTCTTATTTAACAACAACAACAACACGACAACAACAACAACAAAACCCCACACTTTTGAAATGCTATTTAAGTACATCGAAAAACTGGAGTCACAAAGGAAGTTTGTAATGTACACACAAAAATGTGTGCACTAAACTTTAAAGTTCCCTTTATCTCTAAGATTTCCTGATTTTTCTTAGAAAAGGCTTAGGAGGCATTTAGTCACAATTGCCATGCATAAACGATTTCCATATACTTCTTGGAAAACACATTTTAATTCTTATTTCATAATTCAGTTATCTCTCCTCCATCAATCCATTCAAAAATATTGTTATCATTTGAATTTGTAGATCACTATCCTCTTGCTTTGTTTTTTTTTTTTTTTTAAATAAGGTTGAGTTTACATAACAGGCTTTCTTTATATTTTGGTACATTTTCTGAACATAAAGTAGAAAGAAAGGAAGGAAGGAAGGAAGGAAGGAAGGAAGGAAGGAAGGAAGGAAGGAAGGAGGAAAGAAGGAAGGAAAGAAAGAAGGAAGGAATGTTGAACAAATCAGAGTTTGCAAATTCTTTTTTAAGATTATTACAATTGTTACAGTACAGCTTACACATGGGGTAAGTTATGACACAAATACAAAGAACTCAATATCCAGTGTCTTGGGGACACTCACGTCCCCCACCTGCAGCTAGGGCTCTACCTGCCATGCTTTCCATGGCCCATCTAACGTTAACTGGTGGTAGCAGTGCTTTGCTCTGCTACTCTTCTTTGTTTTTCCATTTCAGAAAACTTAAAAGCATTATCCACCTGCTTCAGATAAACTCAAGATTGTCTCACAAACGGATTCTTCTTCCAAAACCAAATTAAATCGAAAGCAGAAAGGAGACACAGAGAACATTCAATTTCCTTTAGGCTCCCTGCCTAATTCAGCTTGGGCTCAGAGCCCGATTTCCATTGAACCTATTCTAGCTTCTTTAAAGTCATGAATAAAAAGACAGTCCTGATTATCATGATCTCTCGCTCTTATCTAGCTTACCTAGCAGATTCGGAAAGCCCTTTCCTAGACTCTGGCTTAGGTGACTCTTAACTGGGAAACTAAAAACGCATCACAATAAGACTGCATAATGTCCTCCATTTTCACTATCTGCTTGAAGACAAGTTTGAGAAAACAGCTGTCTGTTCCAGTATTAAAGCATTTTCATTAAACAATTAACTATTGTTGAACTAGGAATGTGACTTTAATCTGAAATTGCCTGAGGGCAATCAGCCACTCTAAAGCTATCCCAGATCTATTAACTTAACAGATCTATTAACGTAAGAAAATCAAATCTACCTGATTGATACTAGCCTTTTAACCTAATGACAACAACATAGGAGAAAGCTTTCTTAAAACTGAATGAATTGTTTACTTCGAGAAATGGCAGCATTCAAGTGAGGCCACATGCAAAACTGTTATGTCACTTAGGAGAATATGTATCCCCAAATGAAGTATTTCATAATTAAAATAGGTCTATCTCACACCTATCACTCTAAAAAGATTTGTATTAGAATCCATTTTGTGCCCCCATTTTTTGTACATAGAGCCTACTAATATTTTCAGTCTTCTACTTATTAATAAATTACTATATCCAAGAATTATACCTAAAACTCAGGCTGATTAATTTATTTAAATATTTAGAACATTCCCTAAATTAGGATGTATGGCTTTAATTTGTGGAAAGTTGTTCTGGGAGCTTGTTTGCCCATCTTTAGAAATTTGGTATATGACTGCACAAAGATTCACCTCTGTCACCTATGCTGGGATTTTGGCTGACCTGATCTTGTTTGGGTTTGGTGCCAGTAACCACAGGCAGTGTGAGTTCATAAGTGTGACAGCCACTTCGACCCCAGAGTTTGGTGTTTCATGTCACTTCTTCCTTGTCTAGCTCTTATGTCTTTCTGGTTCCTCTGCTCTGATGCTCCCTGAGTGCAATTTGTTGGGGAGGAGAGCTAAGAATGTTGTTTAAATCAGAACCTAGCACTGTAAGAATAATTATGATTCCAGGAAGCACACTGGGGCATGGGCATGGCGGGAAAGTGCTTGACTATTGCACAAAAGCCTTCTGTTTGGACCACTAGTATCGTATGAAATCAGACACAGTGGTGAATCCCAGCACTGAAAAGGCTGGGGGTGGAGAATGAGAAATTCAAGGTCATCCTTAACTATATAGGAAATTTAAGATCAGCCTTCACTACATGAGACCCTGGGTACATCAGAGGAATCTCTCCTAAAACAAGTTCTGAATGGGACATAGGATTGGTTCTCCTAAACACTACATGTGTTTTTAAGAGACTCATCTGAGAAAGCAGGACAACTGAAGGAAGGAGGGATTCTATATGTACTCTTAGGAAAATATTTAAGGAATATTAATAATGTATGGATTTTAGTAACTAAGAATTTATCTGTAAATTGGCTAATTAATTTTGACAAATGAACCCAATTAATGGAAGATAACACTAGCCTACAGTGAGTCTATCATGTATGTGAATGCTGTAATGCTTTTCTATAAATCTAACTCACTTTCTACTCTAAAATTAAAATGCTATTGAAGAGATAAAACAGAAGTCATTCTGAACTGAAAACTTGCAAACACAGTCCTAAGTTACAGGACAGCATTTGTGGTGATGACTTGGCAAACAAGAATGCAATTTTACTTGGTTGAGGCAACTTTTTCAAGCCAAGGTTAGCTCAGCTTACACTTCAGTTTCCTTCTGATCATTTTACACAAGCTACTCATTATTTTCACACTTATTATTGTGACAAGACTATTCCTGAATTCTTTAACAAAAGCCTATATGCTTGCTGATGTGTAACACAAGACTAACATACAGTAAGCTGAGAGGAGAATGAGGTGGGATATACACCAAAATCATAGAATTTGTTGCATGTAAGCTCTCAAAAATGTTGCCACTTTCTTAAATAAACATCATCCTTTAAGTGTAAAATAGTAAAAAAAAATTTTTGTTTTGTCTTGCTTTGTTTTAGTCTTGACTGTAAACCATTCAAAAACTTCCAGTGGGCATGCTGAGTGGATTAAAAATACCCTGAGATTTCACTGAAAGGCACAAGCACTGGAGCAACTCCCAAACTGAGTAGGAATGTATTAACAGAGCCATGCTTCCTGTCCACAGGTCAGTCACCTTCATCTAGTGCCCCTCCTGGGCTTGGGTCAGACACATAGGTTTATGTCCTTTCACTGAAAGTCAGTTTTTACACAACACAGATTTATTTTACTTACATTACTATAGTTTTTATTTATTTAATTTTCTTTTATAAATTTAAGTTTTCTCAAGGATGTAAGAAAACTGTATATTTAACAGATTTCTTCCTCAACTCCCTACCTTCCTTTTTATCTCCCTTAATCCTTCTAAAATGACTCATGTAGAGATTGTTATTGTATACTTGTACAGATAAATGAAATTATCTAATCTTCAGTTTATAGTAAAGTAAAAACGATAGGGTCTTTGTGGAAAACTCACATCTGTAAAGAGTTGCAAACAGACTGAGCCAAATTTCCTAGGAACAGACTGAGACCATATTGACAATCTGGCAATAATCATATTTACTCTAAATGATGAAAAAGACCACTTGTGTTATACATGCTGGCATGAAAGGCCCTTGGATACAACTGCTTTTATAGTTTCTGACACGTGGCAAATTAAGTCATATTTTATAGATTTCCATTCTATTCATTCTTAAATACCTCTGTGCAGCTAAATAATATTCTCTCTCTCTCTGCCTCCCTCCTTCCCTCTATCCCTTCCTTCCTCCCTGCCATACTCCCTCTCACCCTCCTTCACTCTCTTGCTGTCTCACCAGTTCTTTCTGGATCTCAGAGGGCTCTGGCTGCCCTCAAACTAACTCTGTAGCCTAGAATGACTTTGCAATCTTCCCATCTCCACCTCTGCAGTGCTGGAAATACAGACAAGCATGCAGTTCTATCAGTGTCTCGAATCAAAACCAAGGCCTAAAGAATGCTGGTCAAGTACTCTACCAACCTAGCTAGACCCTGGCTCCTAAATCATATACAAATTACTTGGTTTATTTTTTGAGAGTATAATATAGTTTCATCATCTACCCCTTTCCTTTTTTCCTTTTTCCAAATCCACCTCGAATAGAACCTTCCTTGTTCGCTTTCAAATTCATGGCCTCATTTTGTAATTAACTGTTGACACACCATACACACACACACACACACACACACACACACACACACACACATACACACACACACATGTATAAGCCACTTAATTGCACAATACTACTTGTATGTATGCTATCAGGGCTGGTCATTTAGTATTGAATAACCAATTGGTGTGTTCTTCTCTGGGAAAGACCACTTGTCTCACTCTTAGCATGCCTTACTTGTTTTTAGTTCTTTAAATACTGTTGAAGCCTCACAGGTCTGACCCAATCTACTTTAGCATGCCTATATTTAAGACTTAAGCAACAAGAGGGAACTCATACCTGGTACTATAAACCTAGCATACTACCCAGGGCTGGTGAAGACATGGGTCCTGGAGGGAAACTTAGAACAGCCACTTTAATAAATCTTCATAATCTCTTACTCTAAATATTTGTCCTTACACCCATAGACAAGTGTAATCTTCACCCTCATCAAGGAAATTTCTCTTTCAAAAGACAGGCCATTAGAGAAAACCACAATCAAACAAAACTCAGAGCTGTAGAGCACAGTCCAGACTGATACATCCACAACAAAACTCCTACACCCAAGGTTCCAGGAACATTGTACAAGAGAGACCGAAGCTGCAGTAAGAGGCAGAGGATCTGGAAATTTCCTGTGCAACTGCATATCCCAACAACTTCAGAAACGATACCTGTGGAGTCGCTACATAAACATCTATACTTCAAGAGCTTTACTCAGAATAGTATGAAACTAGTTCATGATAACCAAATCATAGTAAAATGGTAAAACGATTATGACATAGATAGGAATGAACTCTAGATTCATTTATTATTATGTTGGACTATAGCCATTTATCCACATATTAATTCCCACCATCAAGTGTATATCGTATCCTATAATAGATTTATATCAAGCTAGTGGTAGGTAATCATATCTGTATATATAGGTATATAAACAGGTATATATGAAAAATAGTGTATATAAATTTACATTTATTTAAAGAAGGTGAGCTATGATGTTTAAAACTTTCCATGCTGTTATTTTTGCTATTGTAGACATTACAGACACCTTCTCTCTTAATGATGACAATAATGGTAATTAAACTTTTTCATTTCTTGAAACAAAAATCTCCCAGCATAGCCTACGTTGGCCTGGGATTTGAGCTGCTCTAATTACTGCATTCTAGGTACCCAGTATGTAGCCAAGCAACAACACAACCATCTTTTTTGGGGGTGGGGGGAAACTTTCTATATTTACATTTCAAAAGTCATCTCCTTTCCTCATTTCCCCTCTGAAAACCCTCTATCCCTTACCCCTTGTCTCTGCTCACCAACCCACCCACCTCAACTTTCTGGCCCTGGCATTCACCTACACTGGGGCATAAAGCCTTCAGAGGACCAAGGGCCTCTCCTCCCATTGATGACCAACTAGGCCATCCTCTGCTACATATGCAGCTGGAGTCATGAGTCCCACCATCTGTACTCTTTGGTTGGTGGTTTAGTCCTTGGGAGATCTAGGGGTACTGGTTAGTTCATATTGTTGTTCCTCCTATGGGGCTGCAAACCCCTTCAGCTCCTTGGATCCTTTCTCTTGCTCCTCCATTGGGAACTCTGTGCTCAGTCAAATGGTTGGCTGCGAGCATCCATCTCTGTATTTGTCAGGCACTGGTAAACCTCTCAGGAGACAGCCATAATAGACTTCTGTCAGCAAGCCCTTGTAGGCATCCAAAATAGACTTTGGGTTTGGCAACTGTATATGGAATGGATCCCCAGGTGGGGCAGTCTCCAGATTGTCATTCCTTCAGTCTCTGCTCGACACTTTGTCTCTGTAACTCCGTCCATGGTTGTTTTGTTCCCCCTTCTAAGAAGGACCAAAGTATCTACACCTCTTGGTCTTCCTTCTTCTTGAGTTTCATGTGGTTTGTGCCTTGTATCTTGAATATTCCAAGCTTCTGGTCTAATATCCACTTATCAGTGAGTGCATACCATATGTGTTCTTTTGTGATAGGTTACCTCACTCAAGATGATTTCTCCAGATCCATCCATTTTCTTAAGAATTTCTTAAATTCATTGTTTTTAATCACTGAGTAGTACTCCAATGTGTAAATGTACCACATTTTCTGTATCCATTCTTCTGTTGAGGGACATCTGCGTTGTTTCCAGCTTCTAGCTATTATAAATAAAGCTGCTATGAACATGGTGGAGCATGTATTGTTCAGCTTCCACATGTATGTGGACCTTCTGTTGTTTATGTTGTTATTGAAGGCCAGCCTTAGTCTTTGGTGATCTGATAGGATACATGGGATTATTTCAATCTTCTTGTATCTGTTGAGGCCTGTTTTGTGACTGATTATATGGTCAGTTTTGGAGAAGGTACCATGAGGTACTGAGACGAAGGTATATTCTTTTGTTTTAGGATAAAATGTTCTATAGATATCTATTAAATCCATCTTGTTTATAACTTCTGTTAGTTTCATTGTGTCTCTGTTTAGTTTCTGTTTCCATGATCTGTCCATTGCTGAGAGTGGGTTGTTGAAGTCTCTCACTATGACTGTGTGTGGTGCAGTGTGTGCTTTGAGCTTTAGTAAAGTTTCTTTAACAAATGTGGGTGCCCTTGCATTAGGAGCATAGGTGTTCAGAATAGAGAGTTCTTCTTGGTAGATTTTTCCTTTGAAAAGTATGAGGTGTCTTTCCTTACTTTTTTGATAAGTTTAGGTTGAAAGTTGATTTTATTCGATATTAGAATGGCTATTCCAGCTTGTTTTTTGAGGCCATTTGCTTGGAGAATTGTTTTCCAGTCTTTTACTCTGAAATAGCATCTGTCTTTGTCACGAGGTGGGTTTCCTGTATGCAGCAACATGTTGGGTCCTGTTTACGTATACAATCTGTTAATCTATGCCTTTTTATTGGGGAGTTGAGTCCATTGATATTAACAGATGTTAAGGAAAAAAGATTGTTGCTTCCTGTTATTTTTGTTGTTAGAAGTGGAATTATGTTTTTTGTGGCTATCTTCTTTTTGGTTTGTTAAGATTATTTTCTTGCTTTTTCTTGGGTGTAGTTTCCCTCCTTGTGTTGGAGTTTTCAATTTATTATACTTTGAAGGACTAGATTTGTGAAGAGATATTGTGTAAATTTGTTTTTGTCATGGAATATCTTGGTTTTTCCAGATATGATTATTGAGAGTTTTTCTGGGTATGGTAGCCTGGGCTGGCATTTGTGTTCTCTTAGAGTCTGTATGACATCTGGCCAGGATCTTCTGACTTTCATAGTCTCTGGTGAGAAATCTGGTGTAATTCTGATAGGCCTGCCTTTAAATGTTACTTGACCTTTTTCCTTACTGCTTTTAATATTCTTTCTTTGTTTTATGCATTTGGTGTTTTTATTATTATGTGACAGGAGGAATTTCTTTTCTGATCCAATCTATTTGGTATTCTGTAAGCTTCTTGTATGTTCATAGGCATCTCTTTCTTTAGGGAAGTTTTCTTATATAATTTTGTTGAAGATATTTACTGGCCCTTTAATTTAGAAATCTTCACTCTCTTCTATACCTATTATTCTTAGGTTTGGCCTTCTCATTGTGTCTTGGATTTCCTGGATTTTTTGAGTAGGATCTTTTTGCATATTTCATTTTCTTTGGTTGTTGTGTCGATGTTTTCTATGGTATCTTCTGTGCCTGAGATTCTCTCTTCTATCTCTTGTATTCTGTTGTTGATGCTTGCATCTATGACTCCTGATCTCTTTCCTAGGTTTTCTATCTATAGAGTTATCTCCCTTTGTGATTTCTCTATTGTTTTTACTTCCATTTTTAGATTCTGGATGGTTTTGTTCAATTCCTTCACCTGTTTGGTTGTGTTTTCCTGTAATTTTTAGGGATTTTTGTGCTCTTTAAAGGCTTCTAGTTGTTTTCCTGTGTTCTCCTGTAATTTTTTAATGGATTTTTTTGTGTTTCCTCTTTAAGGGCTTCTAGCTGTTTACCTGTGTTCTCCTGTATTTCTTTTTATTTATGTCCTTCTTAAAATCTCTATCAGCATCATGAGATGTGATGTTAAATCCACATCTTGCTTTTCTGGTGTGTTGGGGTACCCAGGACTTGCTGTGGTGGGAGGACTGGGTTCTGATGATGCTAAGTAGTCTTGGTTTCTGTTGGTAAGAATCTTGCATTTGCCTTTCACCATCTGGTTATCTCTGGGGTTAGATGTTCTTGCTGTGTCTGGCTGGAGCTTGTTCCTCCTGTGGGTCTGTAAGCCTATGTCACCACTCCTGGGAGACAGCTCTCTCCTGGTGAAACTTGTATACAGAAGGCTCTGGAACAGCCCAAGCTCTGGGTGCAGATGGCAATTGGAAGGATCCTGTCCCAGCTATTCCACCATTCCTGTGTTGTGTGTTCTCCTGGCCTGCCCTGTTCCACACAGTTATTGGAGAGAAAGTGGCTATCTCACCTCTGAGCACAGGAGTGAAAGCACTCCTGGGGAGAACAGGGCTCTCCTGCCAGGACTATGCACAATGGGCTGTACAACAGCCTCAGCCTGCAGGTGCAGATGGCGGAATGGAAGGCCCAATAAAAGTTTTTAAGTCACAAACAAATTTATGAGTTTTTAGTTTTGGTAGATATATAATGGTAGATATATAACCAAACATTATAATATGGTAATATAGATAGATAGATAGATAGATAGATAGATAGATAGATAGATAGATCTGAAATTAATATATAAAATACACTCTATGATCTTTCAAAACTATAGCCACCTCAAGATAATAAACAACTCTAGTTTCATTTTGAATGGCAGTACATTTCTTATTGATTCATATGTGTATTTCTGTTTGTGATGATAAGCCATGCAAAGCACTTTCATAGCTATGGTCATCAGAAGGCAAAAATCAACACTGATTTTTTTAAGGCTTCAGCACATGATAATTTTATATGTAGCACTGCTATTGGCTTACCTAACCAACATCTGTTGAGTCTCATGCATTTCCAACACAAAGATTGCAGAGTAATGAGCTCCAAGATATGAGCCATATAAAACATTAAGTAGAAAATAGACCAGCAAATGTGAAGGCCCAGAAAGAGTATAGAGGAAGACCTTCCTGCAGGAGATTGACCCTGAAGGTCAAGGAGAGGTTTGTCTGGTGAAAAGCAAAGAAACCTTAGAACCATTTGGGACAATTTCTTCTCTGCTTCTCTAATTTCAACTGGAGTGGTAGGAACCGAAGTGTGTGCAATCAAAAGAGTTCCTCTGTGGTTCCCACAGAAGAGAAGCTCAGGTGAGTTTCTCCCTGACCGGGTGGGTGCCAATGCTGACTGTATTTCTAGCCAAAAGTGAAGGCTTTTTAAGACCTGAGGGATAAAGGTTAAAACATGATGGAAATCTAGTCTTCCTGTGCACCTGAAAACAGTGGGCAGCATCCCATAGCTGAAGGGATATGATCCTCAAAGCCAACTCCCAGAGTACCGATGGCTTGTCTCCAAGTAAACAGCAAGATTTACTAAGAAAAACCATGAAACTAAATCATTTCCTTCAAATATTCCACCCTCTCTGGAACGTTTCCAATCAGATTGGTCCTTTTCCTGCTTAGGGTGTCCACATTCAAAATACACAATTGTGTTTTTTCAACCCAGAGAAATCTCTGCACAGCATTTTAAGGAAAACTAGCCTAGGAGGACCGAAGTTTAGGAATGTTTTAGAAATACAGCAAGTCAGTCTATATCATGCAATGAGCAGACAAAATGATAACTTAAAACTTTAATAACTAGGAGATTATTCTAGAAGCTAAAACGTATGGAATGAGCAGATTATAACTGGGACACAATAAAAAGCAATGAAGAAAAATGGCAGTGAGGAAAACCAACCTGGACGAAGACTAACCCAGAAAACTGCAGCCACAGAAATTAATGCGGAATCACTCATTATTTGATTGTGGTAAGGTTGGGAAGCTGGAGAGATGGCTCAGAGGTTAAGAGCACTGACTGCTCTTCCAGAAGTCCTGAGTTCAACTCCCAGCAACCACATGGTGGCTCACAACCATCTGTAATGCATACAATTCCCTCTTCTGGTGTATCTGAAGGCAGCTACACTGTACTCGTATGGATAAAATGAATAAATATATCTTTAAAAAAGAAAAAAAAATTGAGTTTGTCTACAGAGCTCAGTGAGTGAGCTGATGAGGGCAAGCAAGCAGATGGAGTTGAGATGGTAACAGCCAGAAAGAAGAGGATTATGTGAAAGAAATTAAGAAACAGCAGCACCTGTACCCATGAAAGCTTGGTAATGGCCAGATGGCCCAATCGAAACTGGAAGGCTTGATTCTGTGCAATTTGAAGGTTAGTTTACAAGCCATGACAGTGCATTTCCACATTCCTACCTTTCCTTTTATTGTCAGTGGGGGTTTGGGAGGAAATTGCCAGGGGGCATTTTTCAAGTGCAGAAGACCTGGTGACTTTACTGTGCTTGTGTTTGTTTGCACCTATATTCTCAATTATCATTTATTTTAGCAGCAGGGAATTACCACCATTGTAGGCTGTTTTCAACCAACCATGCAGGTTGGTTTGGTAGGAAAGCTCTCCTGGGGTAAGAATAAAGAAATAAACAAGTTGCCTGTTGCTTTCACAGGGGTAGAGTTTGAGGAGGCTTCTTTTTCTTTTCCATAATTAGGTGTCACCTTTAAGCACATTGTCAGTGGGAACCAGCACATAGAATTATGTTAATTATATGTCATCATGTCTGTCAGGCATTTACCGGGTAGTATCAGGTAGTCAAGTAGGTATAAAGCACCAGAGTAATAAAGAGAAGGTGCTATCTAGGGTTCCATTTTCAGGAAGCCTTTTCAAAGGGGTTCATAAGTACAGATGTAGAGATCAGCGGATCTTCAAAAGTGGGGAGAGGTAAAGCAAGAACTTGTTCACATTTAGCTGTGTGTTTAAATGATGTCAGTTAATACAAAGCATGAAGGCTTGAAAAAAAAAGTATATTAGTCAATCGCTTTCAACCTCAACATTTGGGTTTAAAACAACAAATATTTACAATCTCACAGTTTCTGAATCAAGAATCAGGTCCTGGCTTAAACATGTGTATTGAACTATAAGTCTCTCCTTAGCTTGGGTTTCTCCATGTGCCCGGACTGTAGTCAGCACGGACAGCCCAGGCCTGAGGCAACCACTGCCAAGTACACTAGAGATGCTCTGTCCCCAAAGCTGCCTGCAACATGACCCCAAATCGCCCCTTCAACTGAGTGAGTGACAGGAGTGCCCGGAAAGGAAACCATAGTCATTTGATGATCCAGAATCAAGAATGATAAGGCAATGATTTTCCGCTATACTTTTTTAGAAACGATTCATAGAATCCAGTGTGGTAAAGAAAAAGTCTTACATATGTAGAGGGATATCAGGGGCAAGGAAGGCCCTAATACTGGGAGCGACTAATAGAGGTTTCCTAGTACAAGCGGATGACGTTACTTATAGACCGAGGTTAAGGAAATATCCCCAAACAGATAGATAGCAGCAGAACAAAAGAAGGTTTTCCCACACAGCACCAAAGATCACCCTTCCTATAGAGCAAACTAGTGGCTTTATGTCTACAGGGGGCAAGGAAATCTATAACAAGCTTTGCAGCTATGTCAGGGCCTCACACACTTACTTAAAGTAAAAGGGCAGGGTGCATTTGCGTTTTATGATTTCCATTTTGGTAAACTCCACCTACCCATTAGACAAAACAAAGCAACAATTAAACCAACCCCCCCCCCCACACACACACACACAATGAAATACTGGCTTGGCTAACCCAAATTATGTTACCTCCCCAGTGATGAAGGGTGGGGGGGAGTTGAAAGTTTTTGTTTGTGTGTTGGTTGAAAGTTTTTGTTTGTGTGCAGGTTGCAGGGGGTTATTAGACAGACGGCTTTTAAAATCTAGTGATGTCACGGATGTCAAGTGCCCAGTGCATCCTTGAGCAGGTCCGTACAAATCTCTCAGGCCAGGCAACACACTGTTCATCTCACACATGGAGGAAGGGTGTGGATGTATGTTGTAAAGGATGAATTTGCTAGAGGACACACTGAATACACGTGGAGAGAGTTGCAAGAGCCTGTGGCGAGGACAGTTGTTTCTCCAAGTCCTTGTTTTCTGGACTTCTGTAAAAACTAAGATCTAGGCAGGTAGGTGGAGAGAGAACTGCAAGATTCTTGCAAAGCCAAATACGTCAAGAGACGTGACTGAAACCAGAACTTGTGGAAGAAAGTGATCAGCTTAGTATCCGAGTGCCTAGGTGTGTTGAGATCAATCAAGACTATGGTTGTAATTTAAGGAAATGAGACATAGTAATTATAGTAGTTTATAGAGATCAAAAATAAACAGAAAGATAAATAGGGCTCCTAAGATAACTTTTAATGTAAGTAAATCTACAGTAATATTCTTCAGTCTGTTTTTATACCTGACAAAATTTCTAGTTTTGAGATTTAGCTTTACCTTTGCAAATTGTGAAAAATGAGAAAAGCTAAATTCTATTGACTTGAAATTTAAAAATCAAACCTCCAATCATTGAAAAAGAAGTATTCTAAGTTTTGAAACATGAAGACAGCAGTGATAGTACTTATTATTCTGTGTAACAATTCCTATTAAATTAATAAGTCTTTAGCAACAGAAATACTGAGTTCAATTTCCTTTCCAACCCCACTGGGGCATTTTTCAATGTTTAAGTTGTAACAGGTTTAGAAGAAAATCCATGAAATTCATTGTTTCAGAACCAGAAATCATGTTTTGCTATTCACTTTATATACAAATTGATCTGAATTTTTCTTTGGCTACAAAAATCAAAATATTTGGAAACTTGGTTATACTTAATTTATGTCATGATTTTATATTCTCACAAATATTAATATTGCTTTCACTTTATAATAATAGGAATAATTTCCTAGTATTTCTCACCAAGTATTCTGTTTGTTTTCTGCACTCATTTCTGAAAAATATTTTATCAGGAAATTCTAAGATCAGATATTCAGATGCAAAAATGTCTTGGTCCCAAATATAACAACAGATTGTATTTGGAAAACAAAGTTTCTTAGTAACAATAATGGAGTATTATGCTTATGGTAATAATTAATAGAATCCATTTAGTACACCCTTACAAGGTAATGACTTTATGCTTGATGCTCCCCCTCTCACAAGCCTGTTTTATGTTTTTTCTACCTACACAAGTAATATCGCTTTCCTAACAGTGCAGAATCCAAAGCCAGTGCCTCCAGCAAACAGTAAATGGTGGAATAAAAGACTTGAATTTATTCAGATAATTTGCCTCAAGCGTACATTGTTGTTGAGGGTCTTTGAATGGTTTATTCAATTATTTATTACTCTAACATGTGTTGAAAACAGTTTATACTGTACTCTCTCCAGACCTTCAGAAGTGTAAATGAAAGCATAGTATAGTTAATGGTTCCATCAAGATACTGTAGTTATTCTTAAATAACATAGTCATTTAAAATGTCCAAGAAAAAAAACAAAACAGGAATGTATAGATATCTTTATTAAATTACCCAAAATTCAGGATTCTGTTATAACTTACATTTCAGTTCACTCATAAGTTATAACAGATTCTTGAATTTTGGGTAATTTAAAAAAAATATTTTTTTCTACAAAGGATACATAGGCTTACTTTGACATTGAAAGGAAATATTTTCCTAAAATATTTTCATGTTATCTTGGAATATTTAGATTACTAGCCTCACTAGTGAAGACCTGCTGGCTTTTATTTGGGTTTTGCTTAAGTTACTGTCCATTTGAGGTGTGGTGTAGAGATTTTCTTCTCCGAACTAAGTTATTCTAAAGAAAGACAACCAACACTAATCATGACTAGTTTTTAATTGATGAGTAAAGACGACTTTGTAAACAAATACCTCGATCCCATTGATTAGGTAATGTCTCCTGGGGATTGTGGTAACACTGTCAAAACATGATTCATATCTTTGAAATATCAGATTTGATTTAAATCAATTGCAAAGCCAACTACTCTGTTCCACCAGTGGTGAGTAATACAGCAAGTCTCCACAATGTTTAAGTCAGAGAAGAAATGGAAAATCAGAGGAATACCATATGCTGGTTTTGCTCTACTATGCTCGTGAAATGCCAAAAAACATGACCAAGGAAGATGGCCCAAAATACATTTCAGCACTCACAGAGTTTAGAAGAAAGTTCATTTTTTACTTGTTATGGCTTATTTTCCTTTTCCCTACCAGTCTCAACTTTGTTTTATTTTTAACTTATGTATTTATACATATACATATATATACGCATATATGTGAGTGTGTGTGTGTGCATGTGAGTGTGTGTATGTGTGTGTATTCATTTGTGTGAGGGTGGGCGCAGATGCACTGAAGTCAGAGGATAATGTCAGGGTCAATTCTGACCTTCCATCTTGTCTGAGATGGTCTCCTTTGTGTTAGCTGAGGCATGCACTCTCCCATCCTCTCTCTCCTCTTAGGATCACTAAGATAAACATTCACTAGCTCACCCAGCTGAATGTGAAGTATGGGGTACTGACCTCAGGTCCCTACATTTGTATAGCAAGTATTTATCTACTACCTATGTCCCCAATGCTTAAGCATATTTTAATAAGTATAAGATAAATGAGGCTTTTTATACATTTTTTTCTTTCATTCAAAGCAAACAATCATTTACAAAATACTAGTAACCACTTAACAGGAGTGAACAAAATAAACAAAAACAAAGTCTGTGAATACTGAAAAAGTAAGTACAGGTAACTTTAAGATACATGTCACAATTCTAAATGTGTCACAGGTTAAGAGTCTAAGCTCTCACATGGGATAGTTCGAAAAGACGCCTTCATCCCAATTCTTGGAAAGATGAAAGAAATAACAAGCAAGGGATAACCATTGCCATCTGGGCAATGAGAAATTGGGAGCATGAGAAACTAGGAAACTTGTTACCCCTGCATTTCTTTTAGACAGAAACTATTTTGGGTCAAAAATTTTGTAAGTAGGTTGGTGTCCCTAGCCCTCCACTGGGGGCCCTGTCTAAATACTGCAGGTGGTCTCGGCAAAGGCCACATTGAGACCTGGGAGCCTACCACATCCCAGGTCTCTGGGACTTTCTAGAGGTTTCCCCCATTCCCTACCCTGGCAGCTACATATTTCCATTCAATCTCCTGAGCCTGTAGGCTTCTCTCCTGTCTCCCCCACATAGCTGATCCTGGCCCCCTTTTTCCTCATTCTCCCCTCTTCTACTCAGGTTCCTCCCTCCTGCCTCCAGTGATTATTTTGTGCCTCCTTCTAAGTGGGATTTAAGCATCCTCACTTGGGCCTTCTTTCTTGTTTAACGTCTTTGGATCTGTGGGGTTTATCATGGGTATTCTGTACTTTTGGACTAATATCTAGTTATCGGTGAGTTCATATCATATATGTATTGAGTCTGGGTTACCTCATTCACAAGATATTTTCCAGTTTCATTCACCTGCAAAATTCATGGTATCCTTGTTTTTTAAATAGCTGAATAGTATCCTATTGTGTAAAGGAACAACATTTTTTCTGTAACCAGTCTTCAGTAGAGGCCGACCAGTGACCAGCCCAACCTGGGATCTATCCCATGGGCGGGCACCAAACCCTGACACTATTATGGATGCTATGCTGTGCTTGCAGACAGGAGCCTAGCATGGCTGTCCTCTGAGAGGCTCTACCAGCAGCTGATTGAGACAGATGCAGATACATACAGCCAACCATTGGACTGAGGTCAGGAACCCCTATGGAAGAGTGAGGAGAAGGACCGAAGGAACTGAAGAGGATTAGAATCCCATAGAAAGAGTAGTGTCAACTACCCTGGACCACTGAGAGCTCCTTGAGACTAAGCCACCCATCAAAGTGCATACAGAGGCTAGTCTGAGTATGTATGTGCCCCAGGCACATGTGTGGCAGAGGGCTTCCTTATCTGGCATCAGTGGAAGAGAATAGGCCCCAGAAAAGGAGAATGCCTGGGAGGGGTTGGAGGGTACCCTCTCAGAGGCAAAGGGGAGTGGGAGGGGGTTGAACTCTGTGAAGGAGGCTCTGGGGGCAACTTTTGAAATGTAAACAAATAAAATAATGAATTTTTTTTTAAAAGAAGACCGAAGTTCAGTTCCCAGCACCCATATGGTGGATGTCTCTGAACCAACCACAAGTGCAGTTTCATAGAAGTGGTCTCCCACTCCTGCTCAGTTCTCTCCCCATTCATAGATGAATGAATGTTAGTCTTCCTGGGATTATTCACTAGCTCACTGATACTACAAATATTTTCTTCTTTTTGGTTCAGTTTTTGATATATTTTCTTGTTATTCTGCAAGTCTATTTCTCTTTTTTTTTAACTTTTACAGTTATTCCTATTTTTCACTTTAAATACAGTTTTATTAATAGAAATTCAATTTGAGTCATTTAAAATCTCTTCTAACTCACTGTTTACCATGTTGTCTTATGCACAAATTGTTGAATATTTATAATTATAATGACTTTTTAAATATGCTTTGACCACAAAGACCAGCATATGTATCAGTTCTAAGCTGGCTTTGTTCAATTTTTGCTTACTTACTTGACTCTCTTCTGGGTACTGTCATCCTATCGCTTCTCTTACAATAATTGATAAAATTGTGAATTTTGTCTTTGGGAGCAGTGCTTACTCATATTTTTCTATTAATATTCTTTGTTTGTTTTTTGTTTGTTTTGATTTTGGTTTTTCCAGACAGGGATTCTCTGTATAGCCCTGGCTGTCCTGGAACTCACTCTGTAGACCAGGCTGACCTCGAACTCAGAAATCTGCCTGTCTCTGCCTCCCAAGTGCTGGGATTAAAGGCGTGCGCCACTACCGCCCGGCCCTATTAATATTCGTGATTTTTTTCTTTAGTATGGCCCAATTGCTTGAAAGCATAGACATTCAAGTCTTGATTTTAACATTAGGCTGAGCCAGAACATTTACTCAGATCGATAATCTCCTCAAACTTTGAGGTAAAACTCAGAACTGTACCTGCTGCCCTGTGACTTAGGAAATGTTTGGTGCACGTTTGGTGGGCCTTTGTTCGCATTACGGATTACTTCTTCACATTTGCACTCTGAGTAAGACACACACATCCATTGAGGATAATCAGCTCAATGCTTACCATAGATTTGCTGCAGATCTCCTCTGTTCTGTGTCTCTGTGGCTTCTCCTTATTCTCTCTACTGTTTGTTAAACACATTACCTCTGATTGTCTACACACTAGTCAATCATGAAAGCTTCCAGGCTTCCCTTAAATGCATTCTCAAAATTGACCAGTTTTCTTGGACAATGGCACAGTCCATCTCTTTTCCTGTCTCTCAGGAAGCACCAGCCTTCGCTCCTAGGCATCGAACACCATGGCAACCATTTCATTCTTTTACTTTGCTCCTAGGCATCTAACGCCATGGCAACCATTTCATTCTTCTACTTGTTCTGGGAAGGGTAGCAGCTCTTCTCTGCAGCATCGTCCTAGTGAGATGTAAAGGTTTTCCAACGATTGTTAAGCCATACAGGAGACACTTCTCTCCTTCACTTGCTGCTCTACCCTTGACTGCATCCACCCACAAAACAGCTACAGAGTTCTTGATCACCACATTTTAATAACTCACCTCCAGGGATATCCTCAGTGCTTTGGACCCTTCTCTGTTATGATTTCAATACATACCACTGACCATCATACATGACATTTTTGTTACTATTTATGCTCAGAACTTATATATTTCTAACTTTCTCCCTTTTCTTCTGTAAGCTAATACATTTTATTTATCTGCTGAATTTATACTACATAAGAATGGGCTTTGGATCATTAGTTAACAATTTTAACATTTTAATTGGAAAGTATGCTTTTACAATATTTTTACTTCATGAGACACACTGATGTTTTATTTGCCACTTATGAAATAAGCTTTTAAAGATATTTTAGGTGTGATTTTAATTTTGTTTTCATTGGCCTCCAAATATTCTATTTACTTCCATTAAACTCCTTCAACTCCCCTAGCATTGCTTACTTTTGCAATGACTCTAACCCACTTTATTCAGACACAACCCCCATTTTTACACTGATGAAAATAATAGTGTTAAGGACATTTCTTACTCCACCGGCACTTTCCATTCTGCCTGGTCATGCTTTAATCCATTCACAACTTATTAAAGACAGTTATATACTCAGGGACATGATCCTACAGGGAGAGGGAAGAGGATGGAGGCTCCTGCGTTTTCTGGCCTGTGGTTCTATTGGAACCATCATGATTTGTTCCCATGCCTTAGAATCCCCATAGAGCCTCCTCAGAATTACTATGCTGCCAGCTGCCAGTAGCAAATGATATATAGCCTCCACCCTTTCTTATTCTTTCTCTCCTTTCTCTAAACACATAAAGCTTCAACTGTTTAAGCATTTGTTCTAATAAGCAGAAAATTACAGAAAATGCAGGGAAAGGGATATATTTCTGAAAAAGGCAAAATGTAACTAAAACTGCAACAATAAAAGAGATCATAAAATCACAATTATCAATGAGACAAAGGCTTTATAAAATGGGAACATCCAATGTTGCAGATAGCCATATCTGCCTATCGAATATCTGCAAGAATATACTATATAATAGAGAGAATAGAGTGAGGATTAGACTAGCTTCTCCTTAACTAACCTGGGACTTATAAAAATCTAGATAGCTATCATTTTGATTGTGTTGTTAAGAATCAAACTAAAAATAGTAAGTACGTGTAGCTACTATTTAAAACAAAACATAAAAACAGACTGAAGTCAATGAATATGAAAAATGTTCCTGGCACAGCTCATGTTGGATATACAGAGGTTCTGTCAGTATCACAATATCAATTCAGTGCAGTACCTCAATATTATATTAATACATTTTTATTGAAAAATGGGCTTTTTTAATTTTTTCAATAATGATCCTAAGATAGACCTCTACAACTTAAAAATCTTCCAATCATATAGTTGTGGAGAACTGAGGGCTTCAGATGTTTGTCTACCAGCACTTGGAATAAAAGCTAGGATCTGTGATTTCTCCTGACCTGATTTTATTTCCAGTAACACACAGTGGTCACAACAAAGCATCCAAATATGACTTTGTATATCTCAAATGTCATGGGAGAAGCTGGTAGTGCACAGGAGAAAATCACTGCCAGACACTCTGGCTCTCTTACTTTATTTAAAAATATCTTCACTCATCATTTCGTTTCCTGCTTACATGTGCTCACTTTTAAACTGGGACCATTCCCGTTAGTCTAGGCTAGACACTTTGCTTAGAGTTCTTATGCCATTCACTCCAGTTTCCTCTACCATAGCATATATCACATGTTTGCTCTTGTTTACGCATTTTTCAAACTCCATAAAAGAGACATGTTTGTCTTGTTCACTTCAGTATCTTTAGGACCAAGCATGTGGTTCAACACAACACTGGCTACTGAAGAAATATTGAGTGAATGCATAAGTTCCATAATAAATGTGCAGACTTAATTGTGGGTGTAGAGAAAGTTAGAGATTGCATGTATAGTAGACTCCAGAGGAGAGGCAGGCTCACATCTTCAGAGTTACTGGGTAGAGTAGTAAATATTACTTGAAAATCCAAGTCAACTCTGCCACTGACATCCCCACTGGTTCTCAAGGATACTCCACGTGGTAGTGCATTGGGATCCATTCAGATCTCTCAACCTGATATGTTCTGAATATTCACATATTCAGAGCCAACTAAGTCAATCGCAAAACAATCACATAAGGCTGGGTACTTCTGTCAGGTAATTTCATCCCATCATATAGAGGTGTAATACTCAATTTTAGTATGAAGAAATAGCCTAGAAAAAAATATAACTGGAGCCAAAGCTTGTCAACATAAGAGCCAAGATCCATATAATAGTGACAAACTTATACATCAAGGGCAAATGTTTGGAAGTAAGGGAAGATGTCATTTTAATGAGGTTCTAGCTGGTTTTGAATGAATTAAATCTTTAACTCTTGCCAATGAATGACTTATATTGAAACCCCAAATGACTTAATTGTAACAGGGATTATGAGTTAGTGTTGTCTTTATTGATATTCACTTGCTGTCAGGCATCAGATCATTTAAGTCTTTAAGTATTACTTCCCTTGTATGCAAAGTGAAAATATCATGTGCCTTCTACTTCTCTTGGGATCCACATGGGAGACAAATCACATACCCACATGTAGGAATCAATAACAGCATGGTAGCAGAACATATCCGAGCTTTTGTTGACACAGCTATCACTTTCAAGACTGTTCCTCTTGAACTGAACTACGGTTCCTACTCTCTATTTTATTTTCATGGGTCAGGGGGCCATAGAACTTACAGGTAAAGGCCCTTGCTTTCTATTAAATTACATAGAAAGATTATAAGATTGTGTTCAGATCAGACATAATGAAAGGCAAGTCAGGTTTTCAGAATAGTACCAAGTGCTCACATTACATTTTTACCCTGACACGGCTGCATTAAAAGTACATGGAAACCCAAGAAAGGCGTTATGTCAAACAACACCAGACTTGGCTTTACATGGATCTTCCTATTGCTAAGCTCTAAGACTCCTGATTTGATATTGCCCTCAATTAGGTGAAGATAGAAACCTCAAATATTCTCAAACATCAAACTGCCAATAGAAATTCCACAGTATAGTCACTTAAAAAATATTTAAGTGAAAATTTCATTTAAAAATTGTGTACTTTAAACACTTAAGATCAGTTTCATTTGGTTTATAAACATTGTTTTATTTCTGAAAAGCTCACACCACATTAAATAAATTGATGACCATTGGAATGTGTTTCTTTTACAACACAAACTATTGACTCATTTTGGTTTTTCTGAAGTGCAATACTTATGACAGTCCCTGGGAAAGTAAAATGTTTGTTATTTCCACATCAAAACCAAGCTAAGTTATGCCATCACAAGATACAAAGTAAATGCTTTGGTTGAGAGAATTTCTTGGCCTGTAATTATCAGCAGCAAATAGACATAAGCATTGTCAGGATTTGCAGAGAGATCAAAACATCTCTAAGCCCACATGTCATTTCTCGCTTCTGCTAAACAAAACTGAGTCATGTAGAGGCAGCAAAATGCTTTCTGTTTCTTCCCTGTGTTTTACCCAATCAGAGGGTTATATTTCAGGACCATGATGTTTATATAGTGAGCTTCAAACACCTATTTCTTAATTTGGATTGATCAGAACCTTTTCAAAACATTTGTCCAACTTTGTATACGTCTCAGGAAGTCTAATAACCTTTGAGAAGAAAGAAAGAGATTTATTGGGTGAGGATGGAAACTACCTGTGAAATGAAGAGCTTTTAGTAAGATTATCAGTACTTCTAAATTTGCCAAGTGTCAGGCCTGGGGAATGCAGTAAGAACTGTGTGTAGCTTTAAAACAAGATATTCAATCAATTGTAAGAAATTGTCGAGTGTCAGAATTGATATCTCCTTGGAATAATGAACAAAGCTGTCAGTGTCAGAATTTTGCTCTGTAGATTTCTAAAATTAGCCTGGTGTGGCACAGACATAATGAAAGCCATGCCTTATCCAATTGTATCTCCTTTCTATGGCCCAGGATGGCTGTAGTCTTTCTTTCTAAACAAGTTCTAGACATGTCTGATGGGAAGTGACACATTTCTAGATAAGGGTATAACGCCACAAGGTAAGAAAATGAGTTGCTGTCAAACATTGTTGACGCTGAGTAGGATTCCGGGTCTTCCCAGCGATTCAGACTGAAATTTTATTTGCAAGCATTATGGAAGTAGACATGTGCTCAGGAACTGACTCAGCTAGCCAAAGTTCATGGGAATATAAGAGAACTCTGGGTATTTTCAGAATTGGTGTGGAGAATTAAAACTGCCCATGAATCTTGGTACTTGATCTTCTTAGAACACTTGATCCAGGCAACCTGACCACAATAGAAGTTTCATAATCACTTACATGGAAGTATGGAGTTTGGAAAAAGTCCATTGATGGTGAGGTCTGACTGTTTATCACATCAACTACTTATTTGAAGAATAACATCTTTTCAAACAGCGATGGTTTCCATTTACTTTGAAAGCCTCTCTTTGGCTTTGCCTCTGAGCTCCTTTTGGCCCTCATTTTTATATTTAATCAATCCCAGAGGAATAGCCATCGGAAGACCAACAACTCAAATAACTACTAAACAACCTATTTGAATCAACTTCAGGTAACTTGTGTCTGAAAAGAATCCAGGGAGAAAAAAAAATAAACCAACAAAAATTAAGGATGAAGGGGCAAGATGTGCTAGGGAATCTTTTCTTTCACCAATCAAATACTGTGTGCCGAGTGGCTCACTTCTAGGGTGTGAGCAAGTCCCTCCTTTGTAGTTGAAGCCTGCACAGAAATAGCTACAAACTGAAAACTTAGAAAATTGAAACCTCCCTGAAGCAAAGGCAATGCCAGTCACAAAAGTCACATACCTTTGATTCTTTCAGAAGAGAAATACATTCGAATCATATTCGAAGACTATCTATTGTGTTGTGAATGCCTAAAGTTCTAAATTAAGTAAGTTATAAGTCAAGTAGGCTTTGTTGCATAGCAGAGTGGTTAAAGTCATAGCTCTAAAACAAACTTCTGTCTTTTCCCATGGGCTGCTTAGCTCTGAGTTTCTCTAAACACAGGGATAACCAGAGGACCTGTATTACATAGTCCAGTTGCACTGGGGCATGGATGGAACCTGGTTGGATGCCTGGAGCAGAGTAAGTGCTCCATAAATTCTGGTTGCTACTGGTCCTGACACTAACGTTGCTGCTGGTGATAGTTTCCTGCTATTCCCCTACGACCTTTTCCCTTATGTAGAAAACATCATGGTATGGATTACAGTGGAGTAAGAACAGCTTAGTTCAGCCCATCCTCATCCTTCCTGATAATTCACAAAACTGCACACTGCTGCCTGAGCTACAGCCAACATAGCTCGGTGGCAGTTCTCTGGCTGACTACAATTCTGTGGGCCCTTACAAGACTCAGTCCAGTTAACCGGGGTCTAGCTCTCTAGGTGGTTTTCCTCTTTTTACACTGAAACCCATCAGTGCCCGTTCATCTATGGTCCTTCTTGAGGACTTTCACTGCTATGCGTTTGCTCTTTTGTTTCTGCTCGGCTGGAATGCAACTCATCCCATCTTGGAGTAAGGTGTGCACATCCTTCAGATGCCAGCTCTTATACTCCCTGACTTCCTACCCAGTTATTGCTCACCACTGTTCCTTCATGTCCAGCACACAACACTGTACTCGTATTAAGGAGGCTTTCAGTGTTTGAGATGATGGCAGAACACCCCTCCCTAGCCCTGTGATAGTTAGTCTTGATTGTCAACTTGCTGGGCTTTAAAGTCACAATGGAAACAAATCTGAGAGTCTTTTTAAGGGAGTTTCTAGATAAAATTAATTGAGGTGAGAAGACACACTCTAAATGTGGGTGGGATAATCCCATGGACAGGCTTCCTGGACTGAATAAAAAGGAGATAGCAAACTTAATGTCACCATTTATCTGCCTGCTTCTTGTGTACAGATGCAATTTGAGCAGTTGCCTCATGTTCTTGCCTCTGTGCCTTCCCCACCATGATGGACTACACTCTCAGCATAGACTTTTCTTCTTGAACATGATATCCTCAGGTATTTTGTCACAGCAGTGAGGTAAGTAACCCTTCTGCCCAGATTTTTGGTAGAATTTGATATATGTATGGCAGTGCTTATGGTTGGCATATGGTAGTACTAATAGTTGATCTATGGTACTACTTTTGGCTGATACATTGTAGAATTTACAGTTAATACATTGTAGTACCTATGAATATACAGTAGTACTTACAGCTGATATATGATAGTACTTATGGTTAATACATCTTAGCACTTATGGCTGATATATGGTAGTACTTACAGCTGATATATGGTAGTACTTATGGCTGATATATCTTAGTACTTATGGCTGATATATGGTAGTACTTACAGCTGATATATGGTAGTACTTATGGCTGATATATGGTAGTACTTAAGGCTGATATATGGTAGTACTTACAGCTGATATATGGTAGTACTTGAGGCTGATATATGGTAGTACTTATGGTTGATATATGGTAGTACTTATAGCTGATATATGGTAGTACTCTCAGTACAAATTTTATTGAGTCTATTTAACATTCATTGACTGAATAAACAAAATCATTATAGAAATAACACCTATCATACTAACCCATAGGTGTTTGATTCCAAACACGTCTTCTCTTCTTAAAATTTGCATACCGAGTTTCTGGCATAAATCACTTATAGGTCTGAATTTTAAAACATCTTCAGATCTATTTTAGCATATCTAGGTATTGACTTGGAAGTTTGTAGTTTTCACAGTTTGGTGATGAAAATAATGCAAAATTGTTTGGTATGATCACACAAGATGCTTTTCATCCTGCTAGGACTTCAAGCCATCTAGGGCATATTGCTGAAGCTAGATAACTAATATAGCCTTCTCATTAACATTAGAATTGAGCAGAAAGGATTTAGAAATGTAAACAAAATTTAATTTTGTATTGATAATTGCAGCTACAAATTTTAGTCTATTTGGAGAGCTGAATCTTGAAATACCCTCACCTTGAGCAGGGTGACAGTTCCCACATAGTCACATAATATGGGACTCTGGATTATACTATCATCCAGATAAATGTGTCCTTCTGCACAGATGCATCTTTTAAATTAAAGTAACAGAATAGATTATATGATATAGAAAGACTTTTTGCCTAGGTTCCATGCTGTCCCTATCACTTACAAGCTTAATGTGTTTTGAAACTATTTAATATAGATAGCCCCAGAATTCCTCCTCTGTAAAAAATATAAAATTGTTTTTATACTTTTTTATAATTTAAAATTACATATAATCTTAGAAATACACATATTTTAAATGTGCTTTTGAAATTCCAAGCACAGGAAAGTAGAGACGATAAGCCAGTATCATTTATCACATAATATCATCAAACATACATGGAATTTAGAGTAGAAAATACAATAAAAGAAAAGATAGGAGTGATCTCAAGTTCAAAAGCAGTTAGGGATCAAGTAAGCCAGTAAGAAGGCTCTTGTGAGACAAGGGAACTTGGTAGAGTCTGAGTATATAAGCTTTAAGGTTTTGGGTGAAAACTCTTCTGTGTTTATCACTGACTAAAATAAATGAAAAAATTACTTCAGTTCCTTGATTTTGACCAAGACTATACCTGGGGTTGTGTGTGGATGAATGTACCTGTGTGTAGAGGCTAGGGGGGCAACCTAAGCTGTTATGACCTTTCTATTTTACCTACTTTGTATTTTTCTGACCGTGATGCTGGATGGCTCAGCTGCTCTTCGGTATATGCTAGAATCCTGAAGAAGCAGGCTCTAATGCAGTAAAAAAAAAAAAAGTGAACTAGCCAATGAGAGCCAGAGCAAACAGACAAAGAGAGAGCGCAAGCTTCCTTCTTCCATGTCCTTTATACAGGCTAGCAGAAGGTATGGCCCAGAGCAAAGGTGGATCTTTCCACCTCAAAGATCCAGATTGAAGTGGGTCTTCCCACTTTAAATAATTAAATAAAATCCTTCATAGCTGTCCCTAGACATTGGGATTTTAGTTAATTCCAGACATAGTCAATTTGACAGCCGCGAATAGTTGTCACACACAAAGGGAAAGGAGCTTAAAATTCTTGCAGGGAATCCTTGTATATTCATCAACTAGTAAGAGATAAAAATCACACACACACACACACACACACACACACATGCACACACTGTACTAGTATAACTGAAAAACCAAACCAAGAGTTGTATTTGTTGGCAAGAAGCTGTGAACTGGATATCCTAGTTAGGTTATCATATGTGTGAAAAGTATTGATATTAACTCCAGATACCCAGATTTAGAACAAATCCTTTTAACCTTAAATTTAAAAAAATAAGTTTATGTCCCTCATGGGGATCGAAGATAGAAATCACTTAGTCATTCTCAGTGAAGGTGATCTATAACCAGCCCTAAATATAGCATCTTTCTAGAAACATGCATATATGTTTCTATAGATTGAAAAATCTCATTTGTTTTTGAATACCATATTGCTTGACTGGTACTCAAAGGTCTATCACCAAAGATTAACTGCAAAACACATCTCTTCAACCTTCCTGAAACTACAGTATTCATGTTTCATATTTGAAAACACTTTTTCACACAAGCATTTCCAAGTACTTACATCAGTTCACGAGAATATGATTTTAATTGAGCATATTCATTGCCTGGAAGACATTTCTCTTGATATTTTCCTTTTAGCATGCCATGACATTGTAGATTAATCATTTCCAATTGAAGGTTATGTGGAAGCTTCTCAACTGCACACATACATGAGTTTTTCAGAGTACATTTGGAAATGTCCTTTTTGCTTCCATGGCACTTCCCACATTCCTAAACCCACTGTGGATCTACAAGGTGGCATCACAATACATATGTACTACAAATCTGAATGTCAATGAAGGCTTAGCTTCTTAGTTTAACTTAAAAAATGACTTATGTGCAGTAAGAAACAATTCTGAGGTGACTTACAAGATGCCCTTTTGTAAAAGCTGAGTATCATAGTTTCCATGAAATGTTCTAGGCTTTGTCACTGTGGCACATGTATTGTCCTTGGTAATGCAACAACAGATGAACATACCTGCATCCCTGGGACTGGGCTAGAATTCTGAGGTGCCTCTGGGCTCTTGAATTTAGTGTATAAGTCTGAGAAGGTAAAAACCAAAGATAAAAACCTTAGGAACGATTTGATCTGCCTTTTTGAACTTAAAGATGGAGAGAACATATGGAAGATATGTGAGCGAATTTGAGATGCTCAAAGTGTCCTGTAGAGAATGGCCAGCAAGGAAAACACTTGGTCTCCTGTCCTGAAATCAGAATCACTGAATCTTTCCAACAACGAGAACAAACTTGGAAACAGACTTGCCGCCAGAGGCCTTCAGTGAGGACTCGCCTGGCTGCCACCTTCTTTTCAGTCTGCAAAGCTGCAAGCTAATAAATGAGTGCTGTTTTTCAAGCTGTCATTTATGTGGTAATTTGTTACAGATCATTAGAAAAGTAACACATTTGATTCAAAATTATGTAAAATGTTAAGTTATGCAATAAAAGTTTCACACACAAGTACTGTTTTCTGATAAGTTTAACTTAAATTTACTAGGAAATGTCAATTGGTCTGAAGAAAAGCAGATTCCAAAATCACCCGTTTAAAACAGTGTTAACAGTGTTCTTGCTCTTTACTTCAGAGGTAAAAATGTAATCAAACATGTACAGTGCTAATCTGAAGGATAGTTATATGATAACGAACCTCAAAATACTGTTTCTACTTCTGTAAAACCATCATGGAACTGACAAAGTCCATTTGACAAAGCTGGTCAAGTAGTACACGGTAAACCAAACTGTTCACCCCAAAATTCCTTGTGGAGAACAAGACTTTGAATATCTTCTCATCCTTTTCAGAAACTACGTAAATGTTTACACATGCCCTTTCCTCCTTGCACATTTTGAAATAATCAGTCGTTAACGTTTGTGTCGACACCATTTCAGGTTACAGTGAGTTAGTTTTCTCAGATGAGCAGAGTTTATTTTTTCCCCTGCGGAGAATGTTTGTATGGACTAACTCTTCAGTAAGTTTACACATAAGCCTGCCTGGTCAAATCAGCATGTCAGCTGTCAGACATGTTTGTTGATTGATCAAGGGCATGGAAACCACTCTAAGACCCTTGCTCAGTTTCCCAGTGAACTACTCTGGGGTAGCTATTTCCTCAAAGTTGAAGCACTCCTTTCTGGAAGAAAGAGGAAGACTCATAAGACTCAGGAATTAAACAAAATTTATGCTGCTAAGGAAGCTTATATGACTCAAAAAGCTCCTAAAATTTACAAAAGTTGAAGGTCCCTCTGAGGGTTGTAAAAGCAATAAATAATCGTTTAGGAAATAAGACTGGCCAGTTGACTGAGCTTACCTTGAATATGCCAATTTTCACTTCAATCCCCAGTAAAACACACACACACACACAAACACACACACACACACACACACACACACAAACACACATAAAGAGTACACAAAAATGATAGTCTTAAACATGCTCATTTTCACTAAATATTTTCAATCACTATAATTATCTTTCAATTAAATTAAATCACCAAATGGCTTCCTCACATGACTGTTTGGTTAAACAGTAATTCAGAACCTTTGGGTCTCTATTTAAATTTTTAGCTTTTCTGAAGAAATTTTTTATAAAAAATAGATATTCCGTCTAAATTTCGTAGTGGCTTTTCCTTTACTAATACCTTGTGAGTTTTAAAGACTGTGATAAGCACTTAGTTTTTACCTATGATACTGATATTTGTTGTTTTAGGTTGGTATGGTTTATAATGCCAGTGTACAATAAACGCAAGGCTTGTCCCCTGCTTCATCCTGAATACATGAAGCGTATGAGACACTGGGATTTTAACTGCATCCCTAAAAAAAAATGGCAGCAGACTGAGCAGTCATGAGAAACTATGACATCACATACTCTCTTAGTAGCACCCTTGTTTTTATACTATGTGAATAACCAGAAGTAATCTACAACAAAAGATCATAGCATTGTTCTAAATTAAGTTTACTTATAGACATAAAAAATTATATAGTTTTTCAGAAGTCATGAAGTATATTCTTCCTTTGGTTTGCATTCAACAATTTTAAAATATAAAATATACTCAAATAATGGACTTTTCAAAATGAGAAATATGCCATATTTGGCTCACAACCTATAGCTGGAGAGCCCCTGATTTAAAATTCACATATTTTACAGCTTAAAAAATAATAGCTGAGATTACTGGTCAAGGTTTCCCTATGTTGCAATACACTTCAAATGAAATATGAAATGTGAAGAACAAAAAGTGCTCATTTTAGAAGCAACATATTTCCCGAACTTCATACAACACTAAAGTTAAACATTCTGACATAGAAATACTCCTTTTATGGAGACCAGGAGCTCAGAAAGTGAATGTACTTGTTGCCAAGCCTATGCCTTGAGCTAAGTCTCTAGGACCCGCAGTTCAGAAAGAAAGAAAGGACTCACAAACTGTCCTCTGCCAGCCATGTAAACAAATGTGAATATAAACCTAAGAAATACCAGGCTGGCCTCGAACCCAGAAATCCACCTGCCTCTGCTTCCCAAGTGCTGGGATTAAAGGCGTGCGCCACCACCGCCCAGCTAGAAATACTTCTTTATGTGTCCTCAAGGCAGCACTTCTTATTGTGTGACCCAGGAACCAAGTTTATGAAAAATGAATATGTGCTGAATTAAATATATATGTTCCCCTCTAAATTTTATTTTATAAGAAGTGGGAACTTTTAATAAATATCCCATATAATTCTTGTTTGTGAAAATTCAAAATCAACTTTCTTAAAAGAATAAGTTAATATATATTATGAATTACTGTATCAATTTTATGGTCATACATATCTCACCCAAACCATTTTAAACATTAAATGACAAGGGTTTTGGAAGAAAATAAGGATTAGAATCAGATATGATTCAGCTCACTCATAGAATAAACATTTTTCTAGAAAATTCATGGTAGGACAAATCAAAAGTAAGAAATAAAGTCTTACAGGCTTGTTAAATAGATGCAAACAATGTACACACTCAAATATATGCCAAAACACCCCTCACACCAAAACACCCCTCACACCAAAACACCCCTCACACCAAAACACCCCTCACACCAAAACACCCCTCACACCAAAACACCCCTCATGCCAAAACACCCTCACACACATACATTTGTGTACACACACTTAAACATACACTAAAATACACCATACACATACATATGCATGCACACACTCAAAAGCACTTCAGGTATACACATGCAGACACACACACACACACACACACACACACACACACACACATCTTATATGAATAAACATGCATACAATACAATGTACACACACTCAAACACACCTCACAGACACACACATGCATATACCCTCTCAAACATGATTTTCTGTTACTCAATATAGAACTACACAAAGTGTCTATTGAATTTTTAAAATTTATTCGTCTTTCATACTTTTCTATCAACCAAGCATGGCATATTAAGTTACAATAAAACTAGACAACTTCCCTGTATTAAGGTTTGATGAGGCAAGCCAGTATGAAGGAAGGGTCCCAAAAGCAGGCAAAAACAGTCAGAGACAGCCCCTGCTCCCACTGTTAAGAGCCTCAAAGGAGACCAAGCTCTACAAACATAAACCATAACGTATATGCAGATGCCCTAGAACAGACCCATGAAGGCTCTCTGATTGTCAGTTCAGTCTTTGTGAGATTCTGCGAGCCCTGGTTAGTTGAGTTTGTGTGTGTGTGTGTGTGTGTGTGTGTGTGTGTGTGTGTGTGTGTGTGTGTGTGTCTGTAGTATCTTTTCTTGCTCCTACAACCTTCCTCTCCTTCTTCCTCTAAGCTCTGCCTAAAGTGCGGCTGTGGATCTTCACTTCTGTTTCCATCAGTTCCTGGATGAAGCTTTTCTGATGATTATGCTAGGCTTCTGTCTACAAGTATAGCAAAATATCATTAAGAATCATCATTTTTTTGACTTTTATTTGCCAGTCCTGTTTGGTCCTATCCTAGGTATATGGGCTCTCTAAGCACTGGTTCCAAGCCCAGTATGAGAAAAGGGTCCCAAAAGCAGGCAAAAGAGTCAAACACAGCCCCTGCTCCCACTTTTAGGAATGTCCAAGATGTTTGAATGTCAGAGCTTGCTTGATATTCCAAAGATGGAATGTCAAAGTTGATTAATTTAAAATTCCCAGATAGCTAAGGATGTTGAACATTTCTTTGAGTGCTTCTAGGCCATTGATATTCCAAAGATGAGAAGTCTCTGTTCAGATCTGTATTCCATTTTTAAACTGGATTACACGGTTTATTGAGGTCTAGTTTCTTGACTTTTTAAATGTATTTTGGAAATTAGCCCTCTACCAAATGTGGAGTTGGCAAAAAACTTTTCCTATTCTGTAGTCTGCTATTTTGTCCTTTTAACAATGTCATTTGTCTTTCAGAAGCTTTTCAGTTTCATGAGGTCCTGTTTATTAATTGTTGATATTAATGACTACACTGTTGGTGTTCTGTTCAGGAAGTTGTCTCATGTGCCAACACATTCAAGCTATTCTCAGGCTAAAGAGATGGCTCAGAGGTTAAGAGCACTGGCTGCTCTTCCAGGGGTCCTGAGTTCAAACCCCAGCAACCACATGGTAGCTCACAACTCTCTGCAATGGGATCCGATGCCCTCTTCTGATGTGTCTGAAGATAGCTACATTGTACTCATATAAATAAATATTTCTTTTTAAAAGGACCAAAGCTATTCTCTACTTTCTCTTCTATCAAGTATCCAGTTTTGTGTTGAGGCTTTTGATCCACCCGGGCATGAGGTTTATGCAGGGTGATAGTATGGATCTATTTCCTTTCTCCTACATACAGACATCATTAGACCAGCACTACTTGTTGAAGTTACTTTCTTATTCCACTATATAATTCTGACTTCCTTACCAAAAATCAAGTGTTCATAGGTGTTGATTAATGTCCGAGTTTTCAATTCAATGCCATTGATCAACTTGTCTGTTTTTATGCCAATACCATGCAGTTTTTATTGCCATTGCTTTGGAGGACAGTGTGAGATGAGATCAGGGATGGTGATACTTACAGAAGTTCTTTTATGGTATAGGATTGTTTTAGCTATCCTGGGTTTCTTGGGTTTTTTTTTTTGTTTGTTTTGTTTTGTTTTTTTCTGTATGAAGTAGAGAATTATTCTTTCAAGGTCTATAAAAATTGTGTTGTAATTTTGATGTAGATTTCTTTGAATATGTAGGTTGCATTTGGTAAGGTGTACATTTTTACTATTTCAATCCTACTGATCCATGAGCATGGATGATAGTTCTATCTTCTGATAGATCCACTATCTTTATTCAAATACTTCAAGTTTTATCATATAGGTTTTTTACTTGTTTGGCTACAGTTACTTCAATATATTTTATATAATTTTGGAGTATTTGAAAGGGTGCTATTTCCTTGATTTCTTTCTCAGCCTATGTCTCATTTATTTATTTATTTATTTAATATATTTATTCATTCATTCATTCATTCATCTTGTATCCAGCCATTTATTAGTTGTAGAAGTTCCCTGGTAGAATTTTTTGGGTTGCTTATATATATTATCATATCATCTACAAATAGCAATACTTTGAATTCTTCCATTTTTTTCCTCTTTATCTTCAGTTATCTTATTGCTATAGCTAGAACTTTAAGTATTAAATTGAATAAATGAGCGAGTGCACAGCCTTTTCTTGTTCAGATTATGAAGGAACTGCTTTGAGTTTTTATTTAACTTGATATTGACAGTAGGCTTGCTGTAATTTTGTTTACATAATTGCCTTATTAAGTTTAAGTATGACTCTTATATTGTTGATCTTTCCAAGATTTTTATCATCAAGGGGTGTTGGATTTTGTCAAAGTCATTTCTGTGTCTAATGAGATAATCATGTGTTTTGTTTTTCTTTCATTTTGGTTATATGGTGGATTAAATTGACAGATTTTCATAGGTTCACCTATCCCTGCATCTCTGGGATGACATCTACTTGGTCATGGTGGAGAATCATTCTGATCTTTTCTGAGATTCAGTTGGAAAGTATTTTATTGAGTGATTTTACATCGATGTTCATGAGAGAAATTGGTCCATGATTCTTTTCCTTTGTTGAATCTTTGTGTGGTTTACTTATCAGAGTGACTGTGGCCTCATAAAATGAACTTGGCAATGCTCCAGTTCTTATTTTGTGGAATAATGTGAGAAGCGTCTGTGAAAGTCTGGCAGAATTCTACACTGGGGCAGTTATGGTCTGTTTTGGTGGGGAGATGTTTTAATGATTGATTTTGTTTCCTTAGGGGCTATAGGTCTATTTAAATTGTTTAGCTGATGTTGATATACCTTTGGTAAGTGGTATCTTTTCAGAAAATTGTCCATTTATTTTTTGGTTTTCTAATTTTGTGGAGTATTGGTTTTGAAGTATAACCTAATGATTTGAGGGATTTCCTTACTGTTTGTTGCTATGTCCCTCTTTTTGTTTCTGATTTTATTAACTTGGATATTCTCTCTGCCTTTTAGTTGGTTGATGGCTTCAAAAAATCAACTCTTTGTTTTGTTGACTTTTTCGTATTGTTCTCTTTGTTTCTACTTTATCATTTCAGCCCTCGGGTTTTTTTTTTTTTTCCTGACATTTACTCCTCTTGGATATGCTTGCTTCTTTTTGTTCTAGTGTTTTCAGGTATACTGTTAAGTTGCTAGTATGAGCTCTCTAATTTTTGTATTTGTGTTCCATAAGTTTCAGTATGTTGTGCATTCATTGGCATTGGATTCTAGGAAGTTTTTAATTGCTTATTTCTGCCTTGGTCCAGTAGTCATTAAGTAGAAAGCTGTTCAGTTTCCATGAATTTGTAGTCTTTCTGTTGTTTCCGTTGTTGATAAAAATCCAGCTTTAAACTGTGGTGAGCTAAAAGGATGGGGGGGCAGGTCCTGTCTCCAAGAAACTTTAAATTTTCTTGTATTTGTTGAGACTTCTTTTGTGATTAAGTATATGTTCAACTTTGGAAACATTTCTGTGAGATGCTCACAAGGTTTATATTTTTGTGTTTGAGTAAAATGTTCTATAGATATTTGTTAGGTCCATTTGAGTCATAACATCCATTATTAATGCTCCATTATTTCTCAGTTTGTTTTTTACCTGAATGTCCTGTCCATTGGTGAGAGCAGGGTATTAAAGTCTCCCACTATGAAGGTATGTGGTTCTATGTGTGATTTAAGCTTGGTAATGCTTCTTATACAAATGTGTTATGGCATGGTGTTGCAGGAAATATAAAAAAAAAACAAAAACAAAAAACAAAAAAACAAAAAACAAAAAACGGCATGTTCTCAAGTTTGTGTCTCTGCCCAGATGGCCTGGGTGGCCATGCACTGGTGGGCAGTGGCTGATCTGTTCTTAATCTCATGAGACTCTGACCCTGAGCTCCTGAAACGTCTCCCCCCATCTTAATAAATTCCCACAGGCAGGTTGCTACTATGCTAGTAGCCCCTTGCTTCAAATCCCCCAAGACTTTTGTGGTGAACCTCAGGCAAACCCATGCTTTGCCCACCATACCTTTCTCTCTTGAACCCAGACAGTGGCAGCACGAAGACACAACACAAACTTTGAACCAAAACAACAGGTTAACTCAATCGCTGGGCACAACAACTAAAATACTAACTTGTAAGCCTTATTAAATCTAAATTCTCCCATGGCGAATCCTGATGGTCCGCTATTGAAACTGAGAGACACTTGTAATTATATCTTGTCCTTACGCTATCTCTGTCCAAAAAAGACTTCACTCTCTCCAGCTTCTTCTCTTCCTCCGTCAAACCCGAAGTCCCTCCTGCTCGCCCAGTAATTGGCTCCTTTATTCATTAGGTGACTGATTCATAAGAACAGCACCAGGCCCATCCACAACAGCATGGATATTCAGATTTGAGATGTCATCTTCGTGTATTTTTCCTTTGATGAGTTTGAAGTCAAAAGATATTACTCTGAGGTAACAACTTTCTTTGTTGTTGAGGTGTGTTTTTGGCGTGCAGCAGCAGGGTGGAACTTGTTTTCCCATCCATTGTGTGAGCCTGTGTCTTTTTTATTGGGGACTTGAGTCTATTG
>JADRCD010223217.1:0-31053 GCA_019843815.1 Montemys delectorum
GTTAAATGTGTGAATGTAAGGTTCTTTTTAGCACAACCACATGACTGAGAGCCTGAAAGTATTGTGGAGTTTATGGTTTCCGACAATTAGAAAGACACATTTTGTGAAGAGAAAAAAATGTTAAAACTTCTCCTTCCTGCCAAGCAGTCATGGAGGCTGAATCATTTCCTTCTAAACAAAGCAGTGAGCTTTGGGTGGGGGGAGCTGATAAATATCAGAAATCCCACAGAGTGAAATGTCATTGCTAAGAAATAACAGCTTCACTGGCAGTAGTCAAAAACATTTTCTTAGAAAAAGAAACTATTTCAAATTTCAGTGTATATTTAGAAAATAGTTTAGACATTTATTATAAATTTAGACTTGGAAGTGTCTTTCCATAGATATTTCTCTGAGAATCAGAATCAAGATGTCTGTTTATTATCATCATATTTGATGGTAATGCACTCTGGCTTCGAACATACACCACATAACTTTATTAGAGTCATGGAAGCTGAATTATTATTAGTCGGGTGTAGCTATTTGGTATCCATAAGAGACCAGGGATTTTTTTAAATGGAGTTTATGAATAGATAATAAGTAGGAACAAAGTAAGTACTTTAAAAATCAGAAGGGCAGCAGAGCAGTGGCTTATATCTGTAATTTTAGTTCTTAAGAGACTGAAGCAGAAGGATGAAAGTTCAAGGACAACCTGAGCTATATATCAAGTGCAAGGCTAGCCCAGGGACAAGACCTTGTCTCACATAAATAAGTCCTCAGATAAGACCATACAATAAACATTTAGTGTTCTCTCTCACTTTAACTAAATTCAAAATTATTCTCATAGGTTATTTAGTATTAGAAAGTAGAATGAACCTAAAATTAATTTAAGAAATATATAGGATGCAATAAGAAAATCAGGTCACAGAAGACTAATTAAAGTAGAAGAAAAACTGAATATAATGTGTCCTATTTAGGGTTACTATTGCAGTGGTGAAACACCATGACCAAAACGGCTTGAGGAGGAAAGTTTTTATGCAGTCTGTATTTCCACAACACAATTCATCAATCAAAGGAATCCAGGACAGGAACTCAAGCAGAGCAGGAACCTGGAACCAGGAGCCAATGCAAAGACAATGAAGAGCTGCTCTTACTCAGCCTGCTTTCTTATACAACCAAGAATCACCAGCCTAGGGGTGGCACCACCCATAATGGGTTGACCCCTCACCCATAAAAAGACTAAACAAAGAAATATCCTACAAGATTGCCTACAACCTGATCTTATGGAGACATTTTCTCAGCTAAGTTCTTTCTGGTGACTGTAGTTTGTGTCAGTATGGCACAAACAGTACACTATAAGAGGCTTATTAAGGAAATCTACCATATAATATGTTAAAGTGAAGGTAAATAATTAAGTTAATGGATTGCTAAAAAAAAGTATGCTTTCAGCATAGAAATAAAATTATTACAAAAACTTATTGCAATACTCACAAATTAAATAAATATGAAGTTGTTATCAGATTGTTAAGGAAAAGAAAAGACTGTCAATGCAATGCTACAAGCTAAATGTTCTTATCTGTGATTGTAATTCTAGCATTCATGGGCAAGAAGAAAGAGGATTGTGAGTCTATTGCCTGAGCTATATATACATAGAGAGACTATGCCTCAAAAGCAAGTAAATGCCACCAAAAACTTGTAGCAGGTGCAAATTGGAAAAGGCTTATAAATAGATGATAGGTGAGATCTATCTATTTTCCTAAGATTCTTGACTTTTCTTTCACTAATTAACAATATCCCTTGGTAGTAGATTCTAACCAATAGTAGTCCTAATGTCTACCAGAAATCTCATGAAGAGAGGCACAGCCATTCATACTGAAAGACATATAAAAAGGACAATTTAAGTTTGAAAATTTACGTCTACTTATTTCTGACCCAAGTGAATTTAGACTGTACTCTTCTTCCTTCTATGGGAAGTGGATTTTTTTTCCTTATTAACTTCCTTGATTACCTTTTTAAAACTATATTATTGAAGAGGAAAATGAAAACCATGTCTTAGATACATGATGCATGAGTTGTCCCCGACACTGGTAAAACATCTCGGCTCAGCCACATACAAGGTGAAAAGCTTTGCTTTGCTTCACTGTTCTAGGAGGATTCAACTCACGAAGGATCAGTTTTGTAGCTTGTGGCATGAGATGATACACCATATCACCAAAAAAGCACTTGTCAAACCATGCTGCCCCCTCTGGTGGACACCATGAGTGAGTCCAGATCCCTTCCGGTGAATGTTCACAGGGGCCAAATTTCCTTCCACTAGTTCTTCTTGTCCCACAAATGATTACAATGATAGGTTATCTGGAGTTAGTTTAATTGTATGTTCACTTAGCAGAATAATAGTAGTAGGTTTCCTCCCAGTTTCTATAATCTATCTGGATAAAAGTTCATGACCCAATAATTGAGTCAGTATGGGGTTCATCTTGTGGAGCAAGCCTTAAATCTAATTAGAAAGTAGTTGGTTACTCCCCTAACATTTAGCCACTATTGCACCATAAGCATGTCTTGTCTAGAAGCTACTACCTCCTCTCTCATATTCTTATTAAGTGTAGGGCTTGTGGTATAGATATAAGTTAGGACTGGTCACTCTGCTATTACTTGTTCTCTACATTTGACCCATTGGGGTTTCTATTGTAGCTTTTGTACATTACAAAAGGAAATCTTCAAAAAGGGATGAGATCTACACTTATCTGTGGGTACAAGAAAACATATCTCAAAAATACTTAGAAAATATACTGATATAAGAAAATGGCAATAATAGATTCTTTTCTAGGGTCCATCCCCTCTCCAACTACAGATTGTTAGCTAGGTTTCATACCAGTCATGGTGTCCTCTACTTGTGTGTGCTTTGAAGTCCAATTAGACAGACACTAGTTACCGCCCCCCCCCCAATTTAAATACTGTCATTGTCAATGTAAAAGTCAGGATATCTTTCAAGGTCATTGCTGTTTTACGGGCTTTCGAGGTGGGCAAGTCTAGTGATTTCTTTTCTCCATTGACTCTTCTGATTCTATGAAAAGTAGCCCTGAAGAAGACATTGAGATCAGCTTGGAGAAATCAATTTGTTTTTCTAAGTTCAGTGTCTTCAGCAAAAAATAAAATAAAATAAAAAAATAAATAAAATAGATAAAAAATTCTTTTAAAAAGTGCCCTTACCTTCACATTCTGGGAAGCATCCAAATGCAACATAAATAGTCTATATTATTGTAGGTGTCCCTTGGACTTCCCTGATCAATATCTCAAGGAGAGATTTCGCATGCCTGAACCCTAAGTTTTTGTTAGTCTGCAGTTCTGGAGGGGAGAAGCAGGTGTCAGCATCCTGTTTGACATAACTTCAGTATTATTTATTATACTTATCATCATCATTATATTTATAATATACATGTATTTTAAGAGATTTTTAAACATAATATTTCTGTATGGCTTGTATCTGTATGTATTATGTATCTGTCCTTCTGGTCTCTCTATCTGTGTTACTCTCTCCTTGTCCCCAGAGTCCCTGCTGTTTTTCTCCTGCCCCCTTCCTGGAAGCTGCATCTTCCTGTCACACTTTCTCAAGCTCCTTTGCTCTACTCTCTCCTTTCCCCCTTTCCACTTCCCTTACTTTCTATGATTGCTTCAGATTAAATACCCAAATCTGAAGTTTTAGAGCTAGAAGCCACAAATACCAAAGGACATGGGCATTTGTCTTCTCTCCCTATCTGGATTACCTTACCCAGCATAAGACCTTTTCAGTTCCATTTCTTTACCTGAAAAGTTCATGATTTCATTTTTCTTTCCAGCTGAATAGAATTACATTATTTACATGTACCACGTATCCATTTGTCAGTTGACTGACATCTAGAGTGTTTCCACTTCCTAGCTTGTGTGAATAGTCTAATACTCAACATGGCTGAAAAAGTATATCTATAGTGGGATATCAAGTCATTTGCATATATGCCACGGAGCTGTAGAGCTAGATCATAGGACAGATGTATTTTAGCTTGTTGAAAATTCTCCACAATGACTTCCATTGTGGCTACAATAGTTTTCAAACTAACAATGAATGAAGCTCCCCTTTACGCACACCCTCATCAGTATTTGATTCTGTTGCTTTCTGCATCTTTACCGTTCAAGGTAGGTTAGATGACATCTCAAAGTCATTTTAATTTGTACTTCCCTGATGGCTAAAGTATTTGAACACTTTAAGAATAAGTTTCTTAACTATTTTATTTCTTTCTTTGAGGATTCTGTTCAGATTCATATGCCACCCTCCCCCTTTATATTTGGTCATTTCTTTTCAGCTCCTTGTTTATTCCAAGTTTTTTTTTGTTTGGTTGGGGTTTTTTTGCTTGTTGGTTGGTTGGTTGATTATTAAAGTTATAGTGGATGATGTTGGTTCTTACTGATTTTTTCTTATCAAATTTATTATCAGTATTTAGAAAGGTTACTGGGTTTTGCATATTGATTTTTGTATTTTGCTATTTTTCTGAAAAATTTCACCTGATCTAGACTCTTCTTTATGATTAAGATCACGTTGTCTACCAATACAGGTAGTTAAGCTTCTTTCTGTCTTACTACTACCCTTTCAGATTGTGTCTCTTTCCTTCTAGCTCTGTCTAATCTTAGTATCTGAAGCAGTATTTTGAAGATAACAGAGTGGATATTACTGGCTCTTATTTTAACCCTAATATTGCTTAAAATAGTTTCAGGTTCTTCAACATTTAGTATAATGCTGGCTATAGATTTGTTATATATAGTCAAAATTATAACAATTTTTTTGTTTCCCAGCTTCCATTTGGCTTTAATGAAAAGTAAATATTGAACTTTGTCACAGTTTTTCTACATTTATTAGGGTGATTTCTGTCCTCTAATTTATATGTTGTAATAAATATATTGATTTGCATATGGTGAATCTGGTCTTTGCATCCCTACTGGAATGAAATCAACTTGGTTGTGATATACGATCCTTTAATGTCTTTTTAAATTATATTTGCAAATATTTTATTATTGTGTCTATATTCATCTGGAAAATTGATTTTCACTTTTTCTCTTTTTTTTTATGTTCTTGTTTGGTTTTTGTAGTGGGGCAATTCTAGCTGTTTGGAATGAACTACTTCATACCTCTTCCATTTCTGTTTTATGTAACAGTTTGAAAAGTATTGACATTGGATGTTTCTTAAATGTTTGGTGGATTTTGGCAGAATCCATACAGTTTTGACTTTCCATTGTTATAAGATGTGCTTCATACTCTTAATTTAATTTTGATACATTATACATGCCAGGCAATTTACCTGGTATTTGGAAGCTTAAATATTCACTTTGTTCACTAGAGCAATCCTCTAGATTTAATAGAATCTTTCATAACAACATCTTTTCATTCTTTAATGTTACCAATTTGAAATCCCTTTGTCTGGTTTGACTAGGTGTTTGTTAGTCTCATTGGTCATTTCACAGAGCCAACTTTTTCTTTTTTCTTTTTGGTTCTTTCAGTTTCACTTACATTCATTTCTGCCCCCCACCCCCACCCCAGCTTAGCAGGTCTAGCTCCCTAGTCATTTTGTGTTTAACTCGTATTTGTTTTTCTTAAGCCTTGAAATGATTCATTAAGTTATTTACGCAAAATCTTCAAAACTTTGTAAGTTCTATTCATAATTATTATTACATGTGCCTCTGCATGTTTGTTATCTGTGTGTGAAGAATACATATATGTAAATGGAGGACAGAAGACAATTTTAGAGTTCCCTTTATCCACCATGGGACCTAGGAATCATATCTGTGTTGTCAGGTCTATATGGCAAGCATTTTACCTGCTGAGCTGTCTTGCAGATCAGCAGATACTGTAATAATCTGTCTTCTTTGAGCTGTCTTAGCTGTATCTCACTGTTTCTGATAATTTAAGACATGTGATTCATTTGCTTTGTTTAATTCCATCTCTGATTTCCTTGGAGATCACTATTATTCAATATTATATTGTTAAGGTTACTACTATTTTTACATGTACTGTTTTTTTTCTGGTTTATTTCTAAAGTTTCCCACTCCTATATGCTAAGATAAGAAACAGAACTGTTTTATCTTTGTTCCCTTTGTGTGTGTGTGTGTGTGTGTGTGTGTGTGTGTGTGTGTGTGTGTATCATGCTGCCCATCCATTTCCTCTATACTTCCAGAGTATTCTACTATAATCTTTGTAAATTTATGGTGTCTGAAGAGGTTATAGGTTTGTTGTTTGTTTTAGATTCTGATTTTCCTTCACAAGTCAAAGATTACTTGCCCAACATCTTATTCAAAGGCAGAATTTAATTTAACTACAGCAGGTATGGTAATCAAAATCATATAATAGCAATGTAATAAAGAGAAAACAAGCCTAGCCATAACTCTTTTTCACTTTCTTAAAAGTGTCAGATTAAAATGATCACTGGCTACAATAAGGCCCCCAAAGAACCCAGGAAGCCAGTGATGTTGGTATATATACATATATATAGTCACAAAAGAGACTGTTGCATGCCTCTCCACCTACTTAATTGAAGACAAACAAATGTAATGCCATTTAAGGATAGCAAAATATCATTCTGCTAGGCAGGATAAATTACAATTTAAGTTTTAGAGCAAATTGCTCTTTTTGGCTATATAGATTATAATACCAAAATAATATGCCTGTGTGTTGGAAGACTCTCAACAACAGAAAGTTCATTTTTCTCAGTCTGGGAGTCTGGAAGTAAAATCAGTGTATCAGGCTTGTGGGCTTCTCAGCCTTCTTGATGTATACTCAGTGGTCTTCCCCAGATATGCTCAGAGAATATATGAGATCGCTTCTCTGTACTTAGTCTTAGGTAGGCAGTGCTACCAGCCCAGTACACTGTAGTTAGGACTTCCTTTCATTTTAATCACCTTTCCATATCCTGCCTCCAAATAGTCAGAGTTGGGGTTTCACAATATGAGGCAGGTTTTTAAAGACATAATTCAGCCCACAGCATCATAGTTGATATCTTAGAATAGCAGCTCGCATTTGGATACAGCACACTAGGCCAAGACAGTTCCATATGTAAGAGGTTTATTGAGTGAGAAAGACAAGGTGGTAGTGGAACGAGAAGAGGAAGAAGGGGGGCATTCCATGTGTGTGTGTGTGTGTGTGTGTGTATGTATATATATATACACATATGTGTGTGTGTGGATAATGACATAGTACAGGTAAAGGTGGGAAGTGAGCCAAGTGGATTCTGGGAATATGGTGGCTGTTGTCTTAGCAACAGGTCTGTGGGTTGCACTGTTGCTTATGTGATGTCATAGGTTTGGGAGGTCCTAATGCCAACATATCTCCCTTCTTGTTATTATAAAGAGAAGGAAAGAAAAAGGGAGGGGGAAGCTGATGGTGGAAAGTTAACAAGGGCTCCATGTCTCTTAGGCTGATTCCTGCTGTCTAAGGGTGTTGTCAATGGAGGGGTAGCTCTAGATCTACTTGGTAAACACATCAGGTTCCTCTGTGGACAGTGGTTCTTCTGTGGTCAGCAGCTGGTAATCCTATAACAGGAGCTGATTAATAGGTTGGTTAGAAATTTTTTGTATTTGTCATTGAAGGAATGTAGAAACAAGATTAATGAGGCAGAGAGCAAATAATAACACCAGGAAGATGACTAGGAGTGGAGTTACAAAAGGGAGTATCCAATTCCATATAAGATTTTCGAAAATCCCAGAACTGGAGGTCTCAGTCTTTGAATTTTTTTTTTTTTTTGTCCGACTGTAGGTCTTGGATTTTATTTCTTACTCTCCCTGATTGGTTGACGTAGAAACAGCATTCTTCTTGGAGGAACATGCAAAGACCACCTTTAGCGGTCAGGACATTTAGCCCCCATAGGTTCTGAAGCACCATGGCCGGGAAAGAATAGATCAACAACTCCTGTCTCCCACCTGGAATCCCATGGGTCTCATATGTAGAAAAAGAGTGTCTTGCGGTATTGAGAGAAAAAAAATGATTGTTCCATGATCCTTGCATATGTATCTGACAAGACCGATATGGGCAGCCCCCATATTTGTCTGGCCATTTTCTACAATAATCTTTTGTCTGGTCAAGGAGAAAGCAAGTATAGAGATCATAATATTTAGATGAGATAACAGATAATGATAGCAATTTGGATTGGTTCCTGGCATCCAGCTATGGAGCAGTTTCCTGACCCTATTTGGAAAGACTGTTATCTGTGGAGGTTTCTTGAATCTCGAATCTCCAGATGTAAGGGCTACCCTGGATGGAAATGAACAACAGGGGGAGGACAAGAAACCCAAGTCTAATACAGTACAGTGACATTGAGCTCAGCTGCTGGGTTGGAGTCTCATTTTCTGGGATTGAGGACAAGGTAGGCAGTCTTGAAGTCCTCCAGAGCTTAACAGGGAATGGTCCTGTTAGGGTAGATGTGTATGAAGAAGAGCCATTTTTAGGTGGAGGAATGAAAGGTTTGAGGTGAGACAGATGGACTCAATAAGAGAGTCCCTTGAGTTTAACAGCTGTAGAGGTCACGAGAATTAACTTACTAGGGCCCTGCCATTTAGGAGAGAATGGTGAGGGCTGATGACCTGAAGGGGATAGAAGGACTTAGCTTCCAATGATGACAGACAGTGGAGAGGAGACAGTGTGTGACCATGGTAGATGGTGGTCAGCAAAGTTCCATAGGAGAGAATGGAGGTGGCAAGGTAATGGGGTGAGTAGATGGTCTTGGAGGAGAAAGCATTTAAGTGAAAGACTAGGAGTTAGGACTGGATGTCTAGACATGAGTTCAAAGGGTAAGATGAGGAAAAGTCACTTGGGAAGAACTCATAACCTGAAAAAAGCCAAAGGTAGGAGTTTTACCCAATCAAGGTGAAGTTCCTGTGACAGCTTAACAAGAGTGGTTTTTAAAGAGTGGTTAGTTATTTCTACCTTACCTGAAGATTGAGGGTGGTAAGGAATGTGAAAATGCCAGGGGATGTCTAAGGCCTTAGATAAGATTTGAGACACTTGGGAAGTAAATTCAAGACCATTGTCTGATTGGAGAGAGGCTGAGACACCCAACCAGGGGATGATCTCTCAGAGGAGGAGATCAGAGACTGTCTGAGCCTTTTGTTAGTTGTGGGAAATGCCTCTACCCACCCCAAGAAGGTGTCCACCAAGACCAGGAGGTACTTGGCATGTCTGACAGCGGGCATGTGGGTAGAGTCAAGTTGCCAGGAAGTTCTAGTAAGGGAACCTCTAGCCTGATGGGTAGGAAAAAGGGTGCTACAATACCTTGAGTTGGAGTCCGACATCTGCCAGATTTTGCAAGAAGCAGTGATAGGTTTTAAGTAGATTAAGTCCTCAGGAGTGGGTTGTAGGTGAGTCTTGACAAAAGAAGACAATGCTTGGCTGTTAGGATGAAAGAGTTGGTGAAGATAGGACAGAGTTTGGTGAGTGTCAAGGGGTGAAGGTGGAGATGTAGGTTGTAGTGTAAAAATGTCCTGGCGAGGATGAGACAAGTCTAGGCCCCTAAGGGCCTCAGCTCTAGCTGCCTCTTCAGCTTGGTCAGCTCAGTTTTTTCCCGTGGAGACAATAGAGTCATCCATCTGGTGGGATCTACAGTGGACAATCCCAATAGCTGTGGGAAGATCGGAGGCCTTTAGCATGGCCATAATTTGGTTTGCATTAGTTACTGATTCTCCTTTTGTGGTAAGTAACCAACGATCCTTCCAGATAGCAATGTGGGATAGGCAGATATGAAAAGCATATTTGGAATCTGTGTAGATGTTGAGGGATTTTCCCTGTGCTAATTTAAAGGTGTGGGTAAGGGCTATTAGTTCAACCTGTTGATTAGTGGTGTGAGTAGGAGGGGCCTGTGCCTCCACCACCTCAGTGTATGACACTATGGCATAACCAGCTTTTCTAGCCCTTTCATATAAAAAGGAACTGCCATCTGTATACCAGGTATAGATAGCCTGAGGCAATGTGCCCTCCTGTATGTGTGAAGGATAAGGTAATAATAGTTCTTCTAAAGGTTCAGTGCAGGAATGAGATAGGGAGTGGACGGTATCAGATTGAGGAAGTAGATTGGAAATATTAAGAGGCAGGCATGATTGGAAGGTGAGTGTGTGGTTTTTCTATTAGAGCTGCCTGAACAGAAAGAATCCTGGAGGGAGGTAGAGTCTGTAAGCCTTTATAAGTTAGGAGCTGTGACAAGTTATGAGAAGAGAGGACAGTTTAGTGTTTTTTGACTCTCGAATAAGGAGTTCAGTGGCTGCTAAGGTATAGATACAAGATGCCCATCACTGGATGGTTAAATCTAGTTTTTTTGTCAAGTATGCTACATGTGCAAAAGAGGGTCTCAGTTGATGACCTAAGACTCCAAGGGTAAATCCCTCTTTTTCAGTTACATAGAGGGTAAAAGGATGAGTCAGGTCAGGAAGATGTAAAGCTGGGGCCTTAAGGAGAGCCTGTTGGAGCTTTTGAAAGGGCTTGGTAATAGGTTTGAGAAGAGGTTTTTTGGGTGGGGCCTAATGCTACTTCATATAAGGGACCTGAAGAGATGGAAAAGGAAAGAACCCACTGATGTAAAAAACTAGCTATTCCTAGGAATGATAAAATCTCTTCCCTTGTAGAAGGAACAGTTAGAGACTGAATCAGATTCTTTTTATCTAATGTAATAGCCTTGTGGGTTGGGGTCATTGTTAGTCTCAAATAGGTGACCTGAGGTATGGACAGTTGCACTTTAGAAGGTAAGACTCTGTAGCCTTGACTGGAGAGGAAATTTAGAAGAGCAGAGGTGTTTTGGCTAATTTCTAGAGAGGGGCTACAGAGAAGGACAGCATCTATGTAAAGTATAATTTAGATTTAGGGAGAGACAGAGATAGTAATTCAGAAGCCAGGGCTTGACCAAATAGGTGTGGGCTGTCCTGGAATCCCTGTGGTAGAACAATCCAGGTAAGTTGGGTAGAAAAGTGGGTATCAGGAACTGTCCAGGAAAAAGCAAATATGTTTTGTGACTGGGAATCTAGATGGATGGAGAAAATGCATCCTTGAGATCTGGGAACGCCCCAAGGGGATAGTGGGAAGAAGTGTGTAAGGGTTAGCTACAACAGGATGGAGAGGAACCACTGCAGAATTAATGTGCCTAAGATCTTGAACCAGGTGATAGTTACCACTAGGTTTCTTAACTGCTAGTATAGGGGTATTAAAGGGGGAAGAGGTAGGACAAAGGATCCATGATCTTGCAGCCTCTGCTGGTCCCTGCTGTGGTGCTCTGCAGCGGTTGTTGACAGAACATTATCCATTATATAATATATAATATATAATATATAATATATAATGGATAATGACATAATGCAGGTAAAGGTGGGAGGTGAGCCAAATGGATTCTGGGAATATGGTGGCTGTTGTCTTGGCAACAGGTCTGCGGGTCCTGCTTTCTCCCATGTGATGTCATAGGTTTGGAAGGTTCTAATGCCAACAATAGTAGCAAACAGTGGAAGCTTTTGGATCAATAACAAATTCAAATCATCAATCTGCCATCTCCTAACCATAGGACCTTAAAATCTCTATGGTACATTTCTTTAAGCAGTAAAATTGGATACTTGTATAAAAATCATGGAATCCATTTGATAATCAAATACATATGTGGCTCAGCAGATAACAATTTTTAAATAAATCTTGCTCCTGTTATTAGATTAGCCAATTACGACAGGATGCTACATTTAGTCCCTAATGGTAAAGCCGTGCTTTCTGCTCTATTGCATACAGTCTGCTTTAAAGCCTTATTTTCTGAAGGTGCAGTTGGTGGTAATAAGAGCAGCCATATCTTGCCCTCTCATCAGATAGATGGTAACTGAAATTCTTTATAAATGGAAATCTTGGCCTTCAGTCCATTCCAGAAGCAGCTCCACAAAATGAGCTCACCAAACAATATTTTAATGACATCTCTAGGTAATTTTACTGAGTAAGAATATTTTGTCCTCAATGCCAAAACCAAAAGACAGTCTTGTAAAGGGGCAATCCTTCATAAAGGTGAGCTCCTTGATGCATCCTTCATAAAGGTAAGCTCCTTGATACATCTCTGGCATGGAATGTTTAGTCTCCTATGTGATTTAGCAACTTAATTTCTAAGTGAAGTTATATGGGACATTTACACAAAAAGTATAAATGGTACACCATAATATGAGAGTATAGACATATCCCAGTGATAAGCAGTAACAGAATAAATATCTTGTGGCAAGTGAAATAGGTAGATTTTGGTTAAAAGCCTTTTGGTTTTGGTTGCATTAATTTATAACTGAATTCTACTTCAGACATGACAGTGCGAATTCTGGTTAGTGTTTTTTTTATTTTATTAAAAGAGGAACTGCCACAAGAGTAATTTTTCTTTATAGGATTTATGACAGTAATTTATGATTTATAATCTACGTTTGGCTCTCCCATATGAATAGCCTCATTTGATAACACAAGTTGTTTAAAGTACTTTCTTGAGAATCAGAAACCATTTTCACATAATTTTATTGACTCCATGGCTTTGGTTTTGAAATATGATTTCCTTTATTATAAAATGAAAGCATGTCATCTTTTTAAAAGTTGATATTGATTGACTAGAAGTGTTCAATGAAAAAGATCTGGCTGGCTTTCAAGTATTCATTCACAGCAACATCTCCAAAGCACTAAAATGAATATTTTAATAAGTCAAGGCCATGGTTCTGTTTCACAGATGATATAAAATGGATCAGATATTTTATTGGCCTGTGGTCTGTATGATTGAGCATGACAGTAAATGGGAAGTAGTTCATGGTCTTTGTTAGTGCTATATCAAAAGGCCTTTCTTGAACAACATAAAGTCGTCCCTGCTTTCCTTACATAATATTAAAACTCTCTCCTATTAACTCACCTTCACAATATACTTGCCTATATTCTTATCAAACCAAGGGACACAGAGCAAAAGATCACTTTTTTTTAATGAACAGTTAGTGAGTATTAAATAGTGAGTAAAGAAAGATAAAGGGGAATAGGAAAAGTAGAGGGACAGACCTAAAAAACACAAGAGGTCTCAATTGAAATTACCTTACAATCTTCTTAACATAAACTGAAAGAAGCAAGAGCTTATGCACTTTCTAGCCTTCTAAAGCTCTGAAATGAGAAGGTGAGTGGGATGTTATGCAGAAAAGGGAATTAGAATATCTTGATAATTAAGAAGCAGGAAGACAAGTGTACTCTTTCTCATTAAGTCACTTCCCTGCACTTGGGTCTGAAGGATGTGATTGTATCTCTACAGTATTGCATGTATTTCCATCAGAGTGTGAACATATTGAAAAGAGTTGCCTAAGTAGTTTAGGTACTATTTTCCTCTTACAGTACACTTGTGTGGATGTTTTCTGTTGACAACTGCATTGGAAGAGGTAATGACGTCTTCCAAAGACTTTAATTAGAATTTCATTACAAGTAAAATCAAGGTTATTGATTTATTGAATCTGCATTAAGTCAGTAGTTAACAAAAACACAACGCAGATTTACACAAAATATATGATATTAAAACTCTTCAACCAAAATATTGGAATTGTTCTGGCATACTAGTGGCTTGCCATCCTAACTCTTTGGACATTAATTTTGCTTTTTAAAAAACATCATTAATAATAATTATCACATATAAATGAAAATGGCTTGCTTTAATTAACAGCTTAACAGAAAAACTATTTACATGCTAAATAGCACCAAAAGCAATTTACAGTTATAAAACTATTCACAGCATATCAGTTTACCATAGACCATTTCATTTTATTTAAGAAAGACTTTTAATAATACTACAGAGGTCAAAATAGATCATTCCCATGTTAACTATGAAAAAAAAATTTACAGTGCAAGAAACATTGCTTGACCTACTTGAGTTCCTTTGTAAAAGTTTTACTGGTAAGTTACCTCAAGACCCAGCTACACTACTCCTGGGCATATACCCAAAAGATGCTGTCCCATTCCACAAAGACACTTGGTCAACTATGGTCATAACAGTTTTATCCGTAATAGTCAGAAACTGGAAACAACCTAGATGTCCCTCAACTGAAGAATGGATAAAGAAAATGTGTAACAAATTACCACAAACCTAATGAGTTAAAGCAACTTTTATTTTATCGTGCCCAAGGCCCAGCGGTCTATGGTTTACCTGGGTCTTCCTCCAGTGTTAATTTAGACTAAAACCAGACTGTAGGACTGGGCCTCTTATAGCCTTTCAAGTCCACTTTAAAGCATATCCAAGTTATTGGTCCAATTTGCATTTCGGAGTTTACAGAACTGAGACTCTTAGTTCCTGCACACAACCCTCACTACACAGGCAGCATTCAATTGCTCTTTTCTTCAAGAGTAGGAAAAGAGGGTTAGTTTAAACTCTCTACACTTTTCTTTGGCTCAGGGTAAGGAGTTTTTAAGCTAAGCGACACATAAGATCTTCTCTCTGTAGGTTTATTTCAAGTTAATTGATTGTGGACTTTAATGAAATCCTGAAAACCTTTCACCTGTGTCTTACCTTTGGAACAAGTTCCAGGCTCTATCCATACCAATAAAGCTGGATGATGCCAGCATGTTTATCCAGAGAGCAGGACTAACAGGGTACAGCTTATAAATCTTCCCGTTACGTTTAATTAACAATAGAATGTATTTCTTTGAATTAATTTTAAAGCATATTTATATAAAGTATTTGGAATACTGTACAATGCCTAATGAATATGTATTACTATATTTATTTTGACAGAAACTTTTAATTAACTGCAAAGGTGGTATTATTGAGTCAGATGTAACTTGACATGGAACTGGATATGGGTACATCATGTTATTCACTGTAACCCTTGTATATCTTTCTGTGCGCATTCAATTTGCTTGGGTAGATGTAATGGATCCAAATGTCAAATTTTCACAGAACTATTTTAATGCTCTACAATGCTGCATGTTCTATCATATTTCAAACATACAATTCTCCTGAGTATTATGTTAGTATGTGTATTTTGAGGGAAGTGGATAGTTTATAAATAACTTTTCCTATGCTCCATATCAGTATTCTCATTGCTTGGGAAGGAAAAATAAATTCTTACCAAGTAAGTCACTGGGCATATGAATATCAGAGTATCTCATTAACCAAAGAAAGCATGCTAAAAAAAAAAAAAAAGCCTTGCCTGATATTCTGCTTTTTTCCTACCTTTCATTTCCCCCAGAAAATTTAGTCCAGCCATCTTAAAATGCCTTCTTTTTAACAGGAACATAATACGCAAATTATAGTTTAATATTTGCTGTGAAAAGTAAATAGCCCTTTCATTTATTTATTTAGTTTTACTCAAGTCCTGAAGATTTCATTTAGGTAGAAGTAAGGTATTATCCGAACTTAGTGCAAGCAATGCTTAAAAATAGTTGACTTACTTATTTTTCTGTACTTTGACCAGATAACCACTGTACTTCCTAGAGACTTACAGTAAAATGGGGCACAACAAAATATAGACCATATTTTGTTTTTAATAGTGTTACCAAAAATCTCATTAATTCTCTGAAAAGAGCAGTTGAATTAAGTAATCATTCCTCTTTCCTCCCCTTTTTTTCTTCTACTTTTTTCCTCTTTACTTTACCTTACCTTATCTTCCATTTTAGTTCTTATCTGTGTGAATCTTCATTGTCAGGATACTAGCAGTCCATTTCAGCAGTGTCAGGATACCAGCAGTCCAGTTCACCAAGCACTACTCAGCAGAGGCAGCATGATGCAGCAGAAACAGCAGCTATCCCTCTGCCAAATTGGCCTGAGTTAGCTGAAGCAACCAGAATCAACTGAATACCAGAAGTTATCTGCCATGCCTCCTTCAATAAAATGAAGATCAGTGAAGACTTGAGACCAAAAAAACTTGCAAAGATAGCTATGCAAGTGCTCCATTGCTGTCTGTTGAGTCCTACTTATGCCCCTAGGGAGGTACCAGGGTCTTTAGAGCAAGGTTTGTGTGGCAATGTACCATTGGTCAGGGCAGGGATGTGAGAAGATGCTTCATCTGCATATTTAGGGTTGTAGGGTTGGAAGTGGGGGTGTAAGGAACCTTATAAGGTCAAACAAGGAGTAAAGCCTGATAACTGTCAGGATAATAAATTCTTGCTAGGGTTGATAATGGAGCAACCCCACTTCATGGTGCCAGGTTGGGAATGGGAATAGAGCTAACTCCTGCCTTCTCCATCTATAGTATTCCGTGTTGAAGTTCTCCTGGACCTATAATCCTAGGCCATGACGGTCCCATAGTTTGTCTCTCTGAGTCTGGATCACCTGTCTCTGAACTATTGTTTCCAGCTCCACTTTACTACATATTTTACAGTTTCATTTCTCTTAATAGCTGCCTAACCATTCTACTATGTAAATATACCATATTTTGATCACCTAGTCATCAGTTGATTGACATTTAGACTACTTCCATTCTTGGTTCTCAGAAATACAGCAGGAATGAAGATGTGTGAAAAGGCATCTTTGTAGTAAGATATAATCTTCTTGTCTTGTGCCAAAGAGTCGTATAGCTGGGTCATGTTGTAGATCCTTATTTGTTTTTTTTTATTTGGTTTTTTTTTTTAAGAACATCCATACTCATTTCCACATTTGTTGTACCAAGTCTGCCTTCAATGAGCAGTGAATATGTGTTCCCCTTTACCCACATCCATGATAGCATTTTGAGGCATTTTCTTAAATCGTATCCATTAGGTATGGCATAAGATGAGATATTAAATTTCCTCACTGTCTAAGGATGTTGACCATTTGCTTGTTTGTATTTTGTCTTCTGAGAACTCCCCCTTAGCTCTAGGTCACATTTTAAATGGGACTATGTGTGAATTTCTTTTATGTTTAGTGTTTCACTATTTTATATTCTCTAAATACAAGCCCCCAGTTAAATATACACCTGAGAAAGACATTTTTCCCCCTTCCCTACACTGCCTCTACACTAAAATAACAGTGTCATTTGGTGTACAGAGGTTTTGATTTAGTGAGGTCCCATTTATTAGTCATTGGACTCAAGGTTAATGATTTTTGGGTCTTGGTCAGAATTTTTTTCTTCTGTCAGTGAGTTAAACCATATTCCAAACTTTATCCTCTCTCAGTCTCACTTCCTCACTTCCTCTTTAACATAGTACTTAAGTCTTAGCCTGAGTAATAAATTAAGTGGAGAAGATAAAGATGATACAAATAAGAATGGAAGAAATCAAAATATCATCCTTATTTGCAGACAGTAACACATAAAAGACCCCCTAAAGACCTCATCAGAAGAGTCTTACAGCTAATAAAATTATTAAGCTAAGTAACAAGATACAAAACTCATGCACAGAAATGAGAACTCATGTGATATGCAAATAACACACTGTAAAATAAATCAGGGGGACAATAGCACTCACAAAATCAGGGAAACACTGATATGACATCCTCAAAAATAAATCATGGAAATAGTTAACACTCACAAAACCCTCAAAAATATATCTTAGAGTAAATAACAAAGGAAGTGGAAATTAAATCTTTAAGGAACTGGAGAAAGAAATTGAAGGATCCATTCAACCTCTCTACCCTGTCAGACTCTGCAAATATTTATTCAGGGTCTAGCTAAAGGAGTCTGCCTTACCTTCCTCTCCACATGCCCTTCCTAACCCCCAAGGTGTGCCTTGGGTCCTCATCCAGTGACCTACCCAAGCCTAGCAACAGAGACATGTGCCTTCCTTCACCTCTTGGGCTCCACCAGTACTTACCTATAGTGCCTACCCCGCCTGTCCTCTACAGACAGGCCACTCTTGTGCCACATCCAACCTGGTCGGAAAACTAGGCTTATGTTACATGACAACCAATTAAAAATAATTGTATCTAGTGATTTCTAAACTTGTTAAAATATTATTTCTATTGAAACATTGTAGAAAAATGTCTCTCATTACCTACCTCCTTTAGGAAAAGATTCCCATGAAGTATGAGACTTGCAGAGGTTCAAACCAAACAAGGTCCCAGCACTGAGACAGGGAAGTGGTTATAGAGTCCCATCCCAACCAACAAACTATTTGGAACCAATACATACTTGCAAAGGAAAAATCAGTTTTCTCCAGTGAAATTTCACTGGGCATAGCAACTATACTTCAAGACAGGCTCCATACCCAGAAATAGTTGACCAACACAAAATGAACTCCTTAGACTTTTATGGAAGATTTGTTTCATTTCGTCTTTTTTTTTCTAGCACTTTCAGTCTTCCCAGTCTTTTGTTTCTTTTTGTTTTGTGTTGTTTTTTTTTTTAATTTAAAAACAAAGAAAACAAGGAGTTGGGTTAGAGGGGACAGAAGAAGATACTAGGACTTGGGAGAGGGGAAGGAGCATGTCCAAAATATATCGAATGAAAAAATAATAATAAAAAAGGTTCATACAGTTTTTGCAATGGCAGTTTTTATTGCTTGAAAGCTTACATAATAATTATATTATCTTTGAATAACCTTAAGCACTTAGATATTTTTTATTTAATGGGGAAGACCAGTAAATCACTGGGTGGCAGATGATATTTGGCATCACAAATCTGTCTTACATTCCTTGCTAAATCACTGGCTGAGGGCTCTCTGAATTGCCATGAAAGGAAAATGAACTCATGTAGGTTAAATCTTTGTAAAGATTAAAAAGCTGCAAAGACATTTGCCAGAATATTAGTTACCACTGAATGCAAGATTATTGGCATGTTTCTTCTATGCTTTTGTGAATTTTTATAGTGTTCTGTGACTTCTACTACATTTGTGTTCAGTGGAAAGTTCTTTTCTCTGATACATATAGTTTCACATAGTTCCATATAGTGACCAACAATCATTGTAAGTAGCAGCAATTGTGACAAGAAACTAGAGAGAAAATCATTGATATGTTAGTGGCAGTCATCTCTAGTTAAATATGGATTTTTCTTTAAACCTATTTTTCTTTATTGTGATCTTTAATGATTGTGGATCAACTTTCTCATACTGAATAATAAGCTGTCATTATATTTTATTTTTTATATTTTCTCATTCTTCTTAGTTCTTTGATAATAATTTTGTACAATGTGTTTTGTTCACATTGCCTCTCCAACTCCTCAAATTCACCCATTCTTCCCTACACACACACAACTTTGTTTCTTATTTTTTTAAACCCATTAAGTCTAATTTATGCTTCTTGTATATATTCTTGGTTATGTGGTCTCCTGTTGGAGTATATAATCCCTTTACCAGGGGTTTTCATCTTAAAGAAAATAGACTCTACTTCTACCAACAACTATCAGTTTCCAAGATCTCCTCAGCTATTTTGTAAATGCCCTGTCAACCACTGAGAATTCTCATGTTCACAAGCCCTGATGTGTCCTTGTAGCCATCCACTATTTCTGGTCCTAACAATCTTTAGGTCTACCTCTTCTGAAACAATCTTCAGCCTTGGGAAGACAGAGTATGAATACATAAATCCTATTTCAGGTTAAACATTTATTCTCTCTTATTTTCTGACCCTTCAACAGTTAGGGAGTCTCTGTGTTCATCTTAACCATTACAAATAGAAGCTTTTCTGATGAGGGTCAGGGATTCTCTACTCCATGGATATAACAATATAAGTAGAATTTGGTTTAATACTGCATCTATTAGCAAAATGGTAGTAATAAATTCTCCCTTAAGACTTACCTGCTCCGGTCTTTCTGGGCTGGTGTCCTGAGTGCACCTTGGGCACAAGCTCTGCAGCCAGTCCTACAACACCCAGAGGAAGCTCCACTCCTAGGTGCTCTGACACTCTCAGGATCAGAGGTGAGGAGGACCCAACATTTGTCCCAACACCTGGAATAACTGGGACCTGTGGAACCAGGCACAGAGGAACTCTGCCAGCAGAATGGCTCAGGTTCCTTCCAGTCTCTCTGGGCTGGTGTCCTGAGCAGGCCTTGGGCCCAGGCTCCACAGCTACTCCCACAACACCCAGAGGAAGCAGCTGCACTCACAGGTGCTCTAACAACGTCAGGGTCACAGGATTCCAGAATCACAGGATCACAGAGACTGCCTGTCTCTGAGGAGTTCTGATAGAAGCAGGATCACAGGAAGGACTGACTCCAGTCAGAATTAGCAAGGTCAGGTAGCACTGGAGATAACCAGATGGCGGGGGGGAAGGGGGGCAAGCATAAGAAAGTAAACAACACAAACCAAGGTTACTTGGCATCATCAGAACCCAATTCTCCCACCATAGCAAGTCCTGGATACACCATCACACCGAAAATGCAAGTTTCAGATCTAAAATCACTTATCATGATGATGATACAGGACCTTAAGAAAGATATAAATAGCACCCTCAAAGAAATACAGGAGAACACAGGTAAACAGCTAGAAGCTCTTAAAGAGGAAACAGAAAAATCCCTTAAAGAACTACAGGAAAACACAGTCAAACAGGTGAAGGAAATGAGCAAAACTATCCAGAATCTAAAAATGGAAATAGAAACAATAAAGAAATCAGAAAGAGAGACAACCCTGGAGATACAAAATCTAGGAAAGAAATCAGAAGTCATAGATGCAAGTAATCACCAACAGAATACAAGAGATAGAAGAGAGAATCTCAGGGGCAGAAGACACCATAGAAAACATTGACACAACAGTCAAAGACAATGCAAAAAGCAAAAAGCTCCTAAGCCAAAACATCCAGGAAATCCAGGACACAATGAGAAGACCAAACCTAAGGATAATAGGTATAGAAGAGAGTGAAGACTCCCAATGTAATGGGCCTGCAAATATCTTTAACAAAATTGTAGAAGAAAACTTCCCTAACCTAAAGAAAGAGATGCCCATGAACATACAAGAAGCCTACAGAACTCTAAATAGACTGGACCAGAAAAGAAATTCCTTCTGTCACATAATAATCACAACACCAAATGCACTAAACAAAGAATTTTAAAAGCAGTAAGGGAAAAAGGTCAAGTAACATATAAAGGCATGCCTATGAGAATTACACTGGACTTCTCACCAGAGACTATGAAAGCTAGAAGATCCTGGGCAGATGTCATACAGACCCTACAAGAACACAAATGCCAGCACAAACTACTATATCCAGCAAAACTCTCAATTACCATAGATGGAGAAAACAAGATATTCTATGACAAAACAAAATTTACACAATATCTTTCCACAAATCCAGCCCTCCAAAGGATAATAGATGGAAAACATCAACGTAAGGAGCAAAACTACACCCTAAAAGAAGCAAGAAAGTAATCTTTAAACAAACCCACACAAATCTGATTCCACCTCTTACAACAAAAACAACAGGAAGTGACAATTACCTTTTCTTAATATCTTAATATGAAAATTAATATTACCAACATATCCTAAGCAATTGAAATTCAAAAATATGAGAAATTAGAAATTTGTTGATTGTCATCCAATGGTCTCTCTAATTTGGTATTGGAGAAATAGGTCCAATATTGTACAATTTATATATACTTTCAGCTTGTTTGTGACAGTGTCTTGCTGTGTACAACATAAGGGTCTTGAAATCTTGCTTCTCCTATCTCAGCCTCTCTATTAGTAATATTGTTTATTTCATGTTTTTACACTATACTATGGTTTTCAGAACAGCTTATATATTTCAAAAATATTTATATACCTAAGGGAGACATAGACAATTAACTTGGGAGGTGGCTTGTAGGAAAGAGAACAACAAAGAGTGAGACTGAATGCTTTGCTTGAGATTTGTAGTTCTTATATCAAGTTTGAAGAAGAGGACTTTACAAGTTACTCTTTCTCTGAGATGAATGCTTTTCCAAATTATCACAGCCAACGAACCAGATTCTTACCCACATGTAATGTCTGTGCCACCCTCCAAGCAGAACCATTGTTCATTGAAACAGTTGGTGAATGACTTTATGGATAGACTATCTTGATACACACACCATTTCTTAAATGAATGTAACCTGTTCTCTGTGGCCTGAGAATAAAGTCACTCACTCAAGTCAAATACTTTTGACCATAGCAGGAAGTCTATATCCAAAAATCGTGTCTACAATTCATTCCTTGGCGCAGCAGAACTGCCAACTCTCAGCTTAGCTATGATGGAGGTAAAATCCTTCAGTGATTTGAGGTTCATTGAAATACAGCCTTATTACAATGAAATCCAATGTCTAACAATTGTTCTTATTTTGGGCTTGTAACACAGTAAGAGCCAAGATTTTAAACTCTACTAAAAACAAAACAAACAAACAAAAAGACTTTACATATTTATGTTCATTTAAGAAAATACTAGTAGTGATGTATTATTTTGAAATATACAGTTAATATGTTTGAAGTTATTTGAAATGTATACTGAGAAAAACATATGTATTTGCAGTGTTGCTGTAGACAAGCATCTACATAACACTGTTAAATTAATTGTTGTATATCAAACAACTTTTATAGTATCCATTTTTAGTTATAATATTTTATAAATTTTAAGGAATATGACAAAAAAAGATATTGTAGGTATTGAAGAGGGGGTCTCTGGGAGGAGTTGGGGTACAAAACGGAAACAAGAATGTGATTTAATTCTATTTACTTAAAATATGTTTTTAAATGTTATCAAATTCAGACAAATTGAAATCATGTAACTTTTCTCATCATATTGCAATAAAAGTTAAAAAAAAAAAGACTTACCTGCTGCATAGAGACATATTCTTGGCCCAATAATAGTACCAAACATATTTAATCACATGTAGTAGGCCTTAAACCCAATCAGAAAATGGTGGATTATTCCATGATGTTCATGCTACTATTCCACAAGTGGGCATGTTTTGTCAGACTGGCCATTATTGTCATTTTACTAACTACAATAGATTTATAGCTGGTTAAGGCTGAATATTACTTTCCTCCCCAGTAGCAGACATAACATGCTCTAGCACCAATAGTGATGAAACTTCTAGGTGAGTACAAACTATATATCCATGTTCTCTGACCCATTCAAGGATGTAATATATTTAGTAAATAGGATCCTAGCATCAAGGTGACCAAAAGCCTGTAATATTTGTGGATCGATGAGACATCACTGGCCAAAACTCCAACAGAAGTAAATTATTCCTGACACTGTACTTTTTGTTGACCCATGTGTAGACTTAGATTTTTCAAACCTACTATATTTGCTCAACCTCCCTTCTAGCCCACTGACCAGAAGTAGGGAATAAAGGAGGTTAATAGGAAAGGAGGTTAAAGGAATAGGACCTGTTAAGAAGTAGTACCTTGAGGGTGTTTCCACTCTTCATTGTCAGGATACCAGCAGTCCAGTTCAATAGCAAACTCCAAACACAAATCAGTATCAGTAGCAGTGGTAAGATCCAGCAGAAACACCAAGGCTCCATTGAATTGGAATGAGTCACCAGAAGTGGCTAGAATCAAAAAGAATACCGTGAATTCTTTGGCACATTTCTTTCTACAAAGTAAAGACCAGCAAGAATCAGTGAAGACCAATGAAGATCAGCAAAGACAAGTGAAGCAGTGCATGTTTCTCATTGTTTGTGAGGTTACATTTATATATTCTTTCTAAACATCACACACCCTCTTAAGTGTCTGTTTTCAGCAAAACATAACATGCCCTCTCATAAGACAGCTTCCAGATAAACATCATGTGACACACTGAGTCATTAAGAAACCAGAAATTTCCACTTCAACACTGTCATGCCATTTAGAGTAACTCAATTTTAATTGTTTTTATACATGTGCACATATAATTTAGAATGCTTCTACAGTGTACGTCTCCACATGACTCTTTTGAAATGTCTTCAGTGTTATTTACTCTTTCCAGTATTTCCTCATTCATCCTGGCCTTCCAATCACCTATCTTCTTTTAATCCCTCCTTTCCCTCTATTCCCTATTAGGCCTTTAGCCATTTGGCCCTTTATCCTACACACTGCACTGGGGATGCCCATAGAGTTGAGTAAATTAGTGTGTAGCCCTTGGCAAGGAGTTTTAAAGGAGGGCAGATAGGGTACAGTATCCCTTGTTTTAAAATGACAAGCACTGAAGGAAAAAGTAACAATCTTCCCTTAGTATATTTGAGGAAACTGAAAGATTAAAAGTGACTTATTTTCTAGATATAATTGTCATCTCAGAGGTTTACTGATGAATGAGCTCACCCTTTCTAGTTCTTTCTGAACTCGGGCTGGCTGGTTCAACCCAGCTGTTCTGGCTCAAACTTCTCTACAAACTGCCTGATTCAAATTGGATTCTCTTGGTTTATTATTGGATTGACAACTCTGTATGGCCTAGTTATAATGTTGGTCATCTGTTATACTCTTCCAGCTCCTTCTCATTCCCTGGCTTTTTCTATCTTCACCTGTGTCTAGCTTATTCTCTCTGTTACCTGTCTTTGTAAAATGGTCCCACTAAAACAGTAACACACACACACACACACACACACACACACACACACCACCCCCTTTTCTCCCTGTGCTGATCTCTTAAGTCACATCTTTTGCCTGTCCTGGTAACAGTTGGGTGTATTCTATCTTCAACTCATTCTGTCAAATCTTTTCCCAATTTGTCACTTTGTCTGCCCTTCAATGAGATGTCACTTTTGAATATGGTTGCTTCCTTCTACACGCTAACATTATCTACATTGTTAGGATTAAAGGGGTGCACCAAGGGCGTGTCTATATTCTAGCTTCAAGGATTAAAGGTGTGTCATTCTAGCTGGATCACACAGACCTAGAAGATCTTTGGATGTGATCCCTTGCCAGAGAAACCATGTGGCTGGACCAAGCTTCCTCTACAGACAGAGTGATTACTAAGCACAGAAATGGATAGGAAGTCATAAAAACTCACCCAATAATGGGAAATGTCTACAATCAGCATAAAAATAAAGAAGGGATATAAGAAATATTTGAATATTTACCATAATTTCCAGAAACACTGTTGTTCTGATACTACTGGGCATGCTTGAATTATTTACTCACTTTTCAATTTTGTCTAAGACTGATTTTACTTACACCAAGAAAACATGGATTACCAGCATTGGAAGACTGATATTTATAATGTAATAAGCTTACCATAGTCTGTTTCTTCATTCATTCTCTGGCTATTTAACACCTACGGAAGGCAGTATTGTACAACATAAAGCAAGTAGACACCAACTTTAAATCCTAGTTTGTATATGGAAATAGAGGATATCTAGTGAAATATAAATAAATGATGAAGATGATCTTATACACTGATAAATTCTATGTAGAAAATAAAATTTGTTAATGTACTAAACACAATAATCAATTAAAATGACAATTATATCTACTTGATCTCAACATTATTAAAGTATTTTTATTTTCAGTACTGTGCTGAGAGAATGGAATGGACAAATTAGAGTTTGACAGAAATCTATGGGGTTTACATATGGAACTCTGAATTCAGGGTAGAAAAAATATTGATTTGATGAGCATTAGTTGTGTGCAATGCACTGTGTTGGGTGAGGTGAAGAATAAGAAAAATATTTAATTTTCATGCAATACTACTTAAAATGTGCTTCCCAAAAAGTGTCACAATCACCTGGTGCATTTTATAAATGCCAGTTTCTCAGTTTGTCCATGGAAATGCTGAACAAGAAACTGAGGAATCCCAGCCCTCCAGATGATTCTTGTTATGAAATTTTGAGAGTTACCGCCTTCCCCTCTACTCAGCTGAGTTTGTTATTTGAGCCAATTATCCCCACCCCATCTAAGTGAAAATTACAACTTGACTATGTTTTGCTTTTCTTCCTGTTTAAGAGATATCAGAAAGTTATGGATACTGTGTATAGGCTCAATCAGGCTCTAAAGGCAGTCTCTTCTCTCAAACCACAGGGAAAATCACACAGCTCCTTTCAGAAATAACTGCAAAATGGCTGATTACCACGCTGCCCAAGGGATCATACAAGAAAAGTGAACAACCCCCACTGAACCACAGTACACCCAATGCTGAAAGAAAAATGACTGAGTAATTTTTTAAAACTTCTAACCAAAGATTGATCCAAATTCTTTTGTTCCAAAGGGGATGGGACATGATTCTTTATATGATGTGGATGAGAAAAGTAAATAACTTTTTTCCCTATAATTTGTTTGCCCTATAATTTGAACTGTGAGAAATAAAAAGTACCATAGACTATATTTCATAATAATACCAGAAATAAAAATAAAAATAAAAAACATGACATTGTTGGTAGAACAAGTCCAATATCTAGTGCATGTTCTATAGTTTTCAGATACTCCAAGACATTTGATACCACTTATGTGCTGCCCAGATGTGAAGCTGTATCCTTCCTGCAGTTGTGGGAGTTCTCATTACAATCACTGTGTGGACACTGGCACTCCTGCCTTTCCCTGCAGCGTGAAGGAGGTGATGTGGAGATGCTTCCTTCTGTGCTATACTCTCTTGCTTCATAAAATAGATAAGAGAAGGGAGATACAGATGAGAACAGCCTCTCACACACGGTGCAAAAGTCCATTATTTCAAAGTAAAATAAAATTCAAATGAAATAGGACGCTCAGTGAAGGAAATAAGGGCCAGGAATATTCCTTTTCAAAGTTTTTAGATTGAAAATTCACTAAGCCTAGTAATAATAATAATAATAATAATAATAATAACAGTAATAATAATTGAGATAAAATCCATTAAATCTAAAATTAAAAATCTACATTTAAAAATGAATATAAACCACATAGCCCTTAAAACTATGTTCTCTGAAATGTCATAATTTCAGCTTAATACATGAACACAAGATCCATTTTTATCTTAGGATAATTTAACAAGTGCTTATAAATTAAAATCTACCTACTAGTTTCTTATTTTGTTATTTTCAAAACCTGCATAGTTCTGAGTTATGCATTTCAGTTTTGAATATTACACCTACTGGGCTTCCAGGCACTCTAGAAGAGGACACTTTACTAGAATTACCACCATCTGTCCAGCCGATAGGCCTGTCATGGGCTTGTTATTACTCCTGGTGTGTTCTGTTCTTTTATGTCTAAAACGTGCTTGTGCTAAAGCCAAACTAATTACACAATTTAAATCCTGAACTGCTCCAAGCTTCTGATAAATTGGTGTGTAGAGATGGTACAAGTTTTATTCATTTACTGGGAGACATAGAATGTACTACTAATATTTCATAAAATCCAGTCTAATGAAATACATAATTGCTGAATCAAGTAGAACATATAGTTTGTGAAAGTCTTTTGACATATAGTATAACTGTAATATATTAGGTATTTTAATAACAGCTATGTAGTGTATAAGATCTTTTAACAGTAGAAGAGCTTATTTCTTTTAAGGAACAAATTTCTAAAATAATGTATCTGTATACATTATATTCTAACAAGGGCCAAGTTAGTAATAGATATAATTCTAGATTACATAAAATCTCACTGAAATATTGTTTAATAAAATACAATATACTACAAAAGATTCAGAATTATAAAATGTGAAAAATAAGCAATAAAATTGAATGGAAACAACCAAGCCATCAGGCTCATAACATGTAAAGCAATCTTGAGGTGAGAAGAATCCTAGAAGAACAAAACAAAAACAAAATAAAACTAAAACAAAGATATCAGAAAGTCATTAATGAGTTGGAAACATTTCCAAGTCTCTTGCTCCCTTCTCCCCAGTACAATATGGCATAAATATTGGGTTGGCTACTAATTGTACAGCATCGTGTACACCTCAATGTCTTTAGAGTGGAGAACAATGAAAGGAATTGAAGGTGGCAGAGGAAACCCACGGCTGACTAAACTGTCTTGAGAAAAAGTATGAACGCTTTCATTGCTTGGGAAGGTGTTATTAAAAGAGTTAAAAAGTCAGATCAAATGAAAGTTCAGCCTCAATGAAAAATAAGATTAAGTGGGACAATTTGAGGCTGTGAAATTCCATAAGTCCAAATGAGTGTTTAAAGGGGAGAAATAAATATAAACACTACACTCAAGCAAATATTCACAATATAGAACATGGCAACTCTAGTCAGACAAGCATCATCATCATTTTCCCCCTCTCCTCCTCCTCCTCCTCCTCCTCCTCCTCCTCCTCTTCCTCCTCCTTCTCCTTTCTTCTTCTCCTCCTTTCTTCTTCCTCTTCTTCCTCTTCCTCCTCCTCCTCCTCCTCCTCCTCCTCCTCCTCCTCCTCCTCCTCCTCCTCCTCTTCTTCTTCTTCTTCTTCTTCTTCTTCTTCTTCTTCTTCTTCTTCTTCTTCTTCTTCTTCAGTGTTTTATTATGCATCTTTGACTGGTCTGAAATTCCCAGAAATTTACTCCTCTACTTGCAGGGGTGTTGGACAATGAAAGGCAGTCTGTGTTCTTGGTTGAGCGAGGCTTATTCTGGAGACCCAGTGTAAAATTCTACAAGGGATGGAAAAATACGCTATGACCCCAGACATTAGGCTGCTGACACCACGAGCTCTCACTCCATTATCCTGTGCTATCTATCACATAGACATTCTGGCTGGATTCTGCCCCCACAGTCACTTGACCACAGCCAGGTATGCTCTGCCCCACAGTTACCTGGGAACAGAAAGGTAGCATAGCTCACTATAAAAGGGGGCTACTTGACCCCTTCTCTCTCTCTCTCCTCTCTCTCTCTCTCTCTCTCTCTCTCTCTCTCTCTCTCTCTCTCTCTCTCTCTCTCTCTCTCTCTCTCTCTCTTCTCTCTCTCTCTCTCTCTCTCCTATAATAAACACCTTAAGACCATGGACTGCTTCCTTTCATCTAGACTCATCGTGCTGGAGCAATGGATTAGGCCTTCCCCTAAAGGGCCCTGTCTAATCTCCCGTAGGAAAGTCTTCCTGCTCCAGTGTAGAAACCAGACCAAGGTCTCTCACTCCACGCCCACATGGGAACCACTGGGTGCTTCCTTTCTCCTCCTGCCCTCTTTATCCCTTCGGTCCCGGGTTGACTCAGCTGCCCCAGGAGCCCCCAGTTCATTCTCAGTTTTCCCGGGTGTCCAGCAGCATCTGGGATGCCCAAGACTGAGAACCCACAGAGCTGTTTGTTCCCTCTCCACCTTCCCCTCCTCCTGCCCTGCAGACTGGGTTAGTGGCTTCCCACAGCCAGACACCCACCCAGCCGATTGGAGAGCTTGAGCGTAGCCTTCCACATCCCCCAGCCCAGTGGTCTATGGTGCATGAGAGCCAGAGCAGAGACTGTGTGTTCCCTACTCCCAGAGCAGCGACACCGTTGTCCAGTGGTGGTTCCATAGGGTTCCACTCCAGTCCCCCAAGTGGGGGCAGGTTACCCTGCCCCCACTTTATTATTTCCCCCGCCCGACACAGGGGTACTTGGATAAAGGTGTGCATCTCCATATCTGACTAAAACTCACTCATTTAACCTACGTTATCAGTCACTTTTGGTCATTTTGATAAAATACAGAAAACAAACAATTTTAAAGGAATAAAAGTTTAATTTAGCTGGTAGGCTGAGCCCACGGTCACTTGTCCCTGTTGCTTTGGGTCTATGGCAGAACAGACTCTTCTAGAACAAGCACAAGGTAGAACTTTTCTGTCTCATGGTGGTCAAAGTGAAAGAGAGAGGAAAGAGTTGAGGTCTCTTTAATGGAGACTATAAAAGGCATGATCCTAATAATCTAACTTCTCTCCATTGGGCTTTTTGTCTTAAAGGTTGTACCCTTCACTATGATGAAGTTAAGAAATAACCCAGATGTCCCTCAACAGAGAAATGGATACAGAAACTGTGGTACATCTACACAATGAAGTACTACTCAGCTATTAAAAACAATGAATTTATGAAATTCTTAGGGAGATGGATGGATCTGGAGAGTATCATCTTGAGTGAGGTAACCCAATCATAAAAGAACACACATGGTATGCATTCTCTGATAAGTGGTTATTAGCCCAGAAGTTTGGAATACAGGAAGAACGACACACAAACCACAAGAAACCTAAGAAGAAGGAAAACCAAAAGGTGGACATTTCATTCCTTCTTAAAAAGAGGAATCAAATACCCACAGAAGGAGTGGCAGAGATTAACTATGGAGCAGAGACTGAAGGAAGGACAAGCATATAGCTATCTCCTGAGAGGCTCTGACAATACCTGACCAGTACAGATGTAGAGGCTCACAGTCATTCATTGAACTGAGTACATGGTCCCCAATGAAGGAGTTAGAGAAAGGTTCTATGGAGCTGAAGGGTTTGCAGCCCCCTAGGATGAACAACAATTACTAACTAGTACCCTCAGAGCTCCCAGGGACCCAACCACCAATCAAGGACTATACATGGTGGGACTGAATGTTCTGGCAGCATGTGTGTGGTAGAGGATCGCAAATTCGATCATCAATAGGAGGAAAGGACCTCGGCCTTGTGAAGGTTTTGTGCCCCAGTGTAGGGGAATGCCAGGGCCAATAAGTGGGAGAGGGTGGGGTGGCAGGCATGGGGAGTGGGGAGGCAAAAGGGGTTTGTTCTTGTTGTTTTTTGTTTGTTTGTTTGTTTTTTGGAGGGGAACCTGGGAAAGGAAAAATTTACATGTAAATAAAGAAAATATCTAATAATAATAAAAAAAGAACTGCACTTTCAACATCTTGACTGTTGTGAACAATCACTAGCCACAGCAATAGTCATGCATAGGAATTCATATATTCCTTTGTTCATAATAGTGAAATCTTACCTTTTTCAGGAAAAAAATGAAAAGAATTAGACATTTTCACACTATGGGAACATTTTGAGGATTCTGTTTTGACTTGATCTATTTATTCATTGGGTAGGACATTATTTGTATATACTGCCTCACTTAACACATTGTCTTCTAGGTTGAGACCCAAGGAGACATTAATAGATCAGCTTTCAATTGTTCTACATCCAGACCAAGAGAAGAGGAAAAGATAATGGGTGGCTAAATGCTGGGTAAATTAAGCTCATTAAACAATTTGAAGAAAAAAATCAAGATGTATTCTAGGCATAATGGTATATGCCTGTAATCCAGCACTCAGAGAGCAGAGGCAGGAAGGAATTCTAGGATATCTTCAATAGGTAGAAAGTTCAAGGCCATCCTTGAAATATATGAGACCTGGCCTCAAAAGAAAGATAAGAAGGAAGGAAGGAAGGAACAAAACAAGGAGGGAAGGAATGAACAAAGGAAGGA
>JADRCD010223217.1:33268-88933 GCA_019843815.1 Montemys delectorum
GTGTATGGGGAGTGGAATATGGGAGTAGTTTTGATGCTTGCAGAGGCTAGAAACAATACGGATATGAGAAGATCAAGTTGGTTGTAAGCTACCTAACATGGGTACTGGGATCTAAACTCATCTTCTCTAGAAGAGTAATATACTCATCAACTGCTAAGCCATCTCTCCAGTTCATATCATTAGATTATTTTTGTAATATTGGCAATCAAACCCAGACCTTTATGTTTAGGAAAAGTGCTTTATCCCTGAGCTATACAATCCCCACCTCCATATTATTTTGGAGTATTAAGAACAGATCATTATTCTACTTTCCAGGTTCTTTTTCTGATTCCTTGTCTCTCCCTTCCTTGAGTGTGCGTGTGTATTTTCATATGAAAACTGAATACAATGGAAGCTTCACTCTTCCTGGCTAATGGTCAAGGTCTCTGGCCTATGTAGTCTCAAGGTTTTGGCTACCTGGTGCTCGGGATGGGTTGTATCTGATGGAGTGAGCATTAAATCCAATCAGATATTTGTTGGTTAGTCCCACAAGTATGTGCTACTATTGCATTAATATATCTTGCAGGCATGGCACCATTGCAGATCAAAAGATTGGTATTTGAGTTGGTACCCTCCAGTACCTTGACCACTAGCCAGTAAGGGTGAAGACTCTATGTAGGCACAAGCTCAACTTTCCAGGTTTTTCAGGATAGAGTCCATTGCTTCTGGGGCACAATATGCCTTTGAGTTTCTGGGAGAGCAATGCACTCCCTCAGGAAGTGAAGCATTCAGGCTGCTTTGTGTTTCTCTGTATGTTCCCTTAGTAGTTAAGGGAGCATGTAAGTTTGACAGGACAATTGGTTTTAGACATTAATCTGTGTACTCTGTATAACATGCAAACATCATTATCCTAGCAACTGCAACTGTATTGATCCTGGAAATTGCCATTATACTCTATTTCTGATAAAGATATAAAAAAATCTGATTGCACTTAATAAAATTGTCACAACTTCAGTAGTGCTGTAGTCCCTCCAACCTGGCCTAATTTAATTTCTCATGGCATTATCTGGTGACAGTGGCCCAGTAAGTTAGTATAGGTGCTTAAAACAGATCACTCAGTCAAAGAAAATATTAAATATAAAAATGATCCAAGTACAAGCTATCCGGGAACTCTGGGACACTGTGAAAAGACCAAACTTACAAATAATAGATGTATAGATAGCATAATAAACCCTTGTCAAAACATTTTTAACAAAATCATAGAAGTAAACTTCCCACATTAAAGAGAAATATGACTATCGAGGTGCAAGAGGCATACAAAATATCAAATAGACATGGACAGAAAAGACACTCCTATGAACACATAATAATCAAAACACTTAATATACAGAACACAGAAAAGGTATTAAAATAGTGCAGGGGGAATGGACACTAAGATATTTTAATATCAAAATTTTAAATTCTCCTTATAATTAATATGCTCTTTAAATTCCCACCATGGAGATGATAAGAACCTTAGTTGTAAGTGACAGCAGATGCTGGAGAGGTTGTGGAGGAAGAGGAATACTACTTCACTGCTGGTGGGATTGCAAACTGGTACAACCACTTTGGAAATCAGTGTGGTGGTTACTCCAGGAATTGGACATAGTTCTACCAGAGGACCCAGCTATACCACTCCTGAGCATATACCCAGAATATGCTCCAACATATAATACAGACACATGCTCCACTATGTTCATAGCAGCCTTATTTATAATAGTCAGAAACTGGAAACAACCCAGATGTCCCTCAACAGAGGAATGGATACAGAAAGTGTGGTACATCTACACAATGGAGTACTACTCAGCTATTAAAAACAATGAATTTATGAAATTCTTAGGGAAATGGATGGATCTGGAGAGTATCATCCTGAGTGAGGTAACCCAATCACAAAAGATCACACATGGTATGCATTCTCTGATAAGTGGTTATTAGCCCAGAAGTTTGGAATACAGGAAGAACGACACACAAACCACAAGAAACTTAAATAGAAGGACGACCAAAAGGTGGACATTTCATTCCTTCTTAAAAAGAGGAATCAAATACCCACAGAAGGAGTGGCAGAGATTAACTATGGAGCAGAGACTGAAGGAAGGACAAGCATATAGCTATCTCCTGAGAGGCTCTGACAATACCTGACGAGTACAGATGTAGAGGCTCACAGTCATTCATTGAACTGAGTACATGGTCCCCAATGAAGGAGTTAGAGAAAGGTTCTATGGAGCTGAAGGGTTTGCAGCCCCTTAGGACAAACAACAATTACTAACTAGTACCCTCAGAGCTCCCAGGGACCCAACCACCAATCAAGGACTATACATGGTGGGACTGAATGTTCTGGCAGCATGTGTATAGTAGAGGATCTCAAATTCGATCATCTATAGGAGGAAAGGACCTCAGCCTTGTGAAGGTTTTGTGCCCCAGTATACGGGAATGCCAGGGCCAATGAGTGGGAGAGGGTGGGGTGGCAGGCATGGGGAGGGGGGAGGTAAAAGGGGTTTGTCCTTGTTGTGTTTGTTTGTTTGTTTGTTTGTTTGTTTGTTGATTTTTGGAAGGGAACCTGGGAAAGGAGAAATTTACATGTAAATAAAGAAAATATCTAAAAAAAACACAAAAAACAATAAAATGTGTCAAACAAACAAACAAAAAAACATGTTCCAATTACTATTGTCTATAGTGTTTTAAAAGAATCAACAAGGAAAGGAAATAGTTGATTATTGTTTTAAATGATTATTCTAGACTAAATAAGTAGTTTACATTGAAAAATTGTTTTGCAAAATAATCAGTTCTTACTAAAGAACTGTTGTAGTAGTTTGTGGGAGAGATGCTTAATTATTTAACCTAGACATTTCCTAGAGTGGAAATGAGAGGATTAATTAGATGAGGGGATGGAGAAGATGACAACAGGAGCCTGAGATGCTACTCAGGATTCAGCTATAAGAAACAGGGAGTCACAGAAAGAAAGACCTGTAATAAAAAATATCTCGAAGTATCTCAGGAACCAGAACTCTACCTTAGAGACTCAAATACAGTCACCCATGTGGATTCACAGTGGTTATAGTCCTTGTAAGTTCAGGTCCCTTATGTAAAGAGAATATCATTTGACTGTAAGATATATATATCTTCCCTGTATACTTTAATGTCTTTAGTATGGATTATATTTTATTCAGCGTACATATTAAGAAAATAGCTATTATACTCCACTGTTTAAAGAACAGTGGCAAAAAAGTTCTGTAGATGTTTATAATAGAGATCAAGTCAGTCTTATCTTTTAAATTTAATTTTTAGAATAATTTTCTACATATACAGTCTTCATATCATTTCCACCCTGTCCTATTCCATCTATATTTCCCTATCCCCTCTAAAATTCATGACCTTTTAAACACTTATTGTCACATACACACATTCATATATACACATGTGTAAATATGCATATATGTTTAAGCTTGACCACTTGGGATTAGATTGAGAATCTATCAGGAGACTTATCCCTAGAGAAAATTTATTTTCTCTCTCTCTCTCTCTCTCTCTCTCTCTCTCTCTCTCTCTCTCTCTCTGTAGCCATAGTTTCCTGGAGCTCTTTATCTAGTGGTGGGGTTCTGTGACACTTCCCCCCATCCATGTTAGCATGTCAAATGGTATTGTTTAGATTAAGATTACCATTATACAGATCATTATACACATCTGGTTTAGGCAAAGATAATGTTAAGATTTCAAGAGTAAAGGCTTTTGTAACATCTAAATGATATCTTACAGAAAATATCCTGGTCTTCTGGCTCTTACACTCTTCCCTTCTTCTCATCTATGATGCTATTTAAGTCTTAGGTATAAGGGTTGTGTTGTAGATGTATCAATTGTTGCTAAACATCCTACAATCTGTTGTCTTATTTTAACTAGTCTTAGATTTCTGTAATCATCTCCACATACTGCAGAAATTAACTTCTTTGGTGATGGGTTAGAGATGGGCTTATCTGTACATATACAGATAAGCTTTTAGAATGGATTTGGAAATTATCATTTAGAACAGTAGCAGTGGTAGATCCCATGGGCAGTTAGGTAGGTTTAGAAATACAGGTATCATTCCCCTTCTATTTAGTAGGTCTTGAGTCCAATTAAAAAGTTTATTCTACCCAGTGATCCCCAATAGAATGATAATGCTGTGTCTTCAAAATATTCTATAATCAATCAACTTTTATTTATAAAGACTCAAATTTAGGGATCTCTATAGGAAAGATCGCCACTTCAGTCAGCATTTATCCATCTTCCAAGGAAATGAAAAAGGAGTTGTTGTAAAGTTAGTTTAGAACACTCAGGTCCCTTACACAGATATAAGAGATGAACCCTTGAAATATTTTTGTGCAAGCACTCTCAATTCCAGTTCCCTGAAGATATATATATATATATATATATATATATATATATATATATATGTATATCTTCAGAGGATTTGGTTCTGATGCACGTAACTAGCCATGTAGTATCCTGTAGAGGCAATGAGAGAAAGTCAAGGGCAAATTAAATTTTAATATCATTTTAATCACATAAGGAAGCAATGCTGTGAGAGACAGGATTTCGATTCTAACCAGTATAGCATCTTGTCAAGGTGGGGCAAACACACCCAAACTAGAAGCAAATCAATGTATAAATGTTTTTCCAGAAGACAATTTGTGACCATTATTTGTTCTAAGATTTGTCTCTTGAAAGTTCTCAGTCTCATGTGGCTACTAGTACCTTCCCCCCCCCAAAAAAAAAAATTCCAGTTCTAGTAACTAAACTGTTATTAGAGACAATATCTGTATCTTTGTCCAGGGAAACTCAGATCAACTAGTGTTTACTAAAATAGAGAAAGATTTGAAGCTAATTCATTATTTTTATTCAATGATTAATTGTAGAGCACCAACTACAATCTTCAAACTCCCCTAGATGCACAGCACCGCATATACTGAGCAAGCTTTTCTTTCTGGGGCTGATAGTCTTGTAGAGTAACAGTTACTAAAGGAAAATAATACATATATGTTATAATGGTATATATTTATCTCCATGGAACAAACATAAAGTAGACTTCAAAGATGAGGATGCCTCAGCTGGGGGCACTAGGTTATATGGGATTAAATGGAAAGAGACTCAAAAGAGTAAACACTATCATAAAGTCTTATACAGTGAAAAAGGAAGAACAATGAGGAAGCAAACTGTAGGTAGAATACTAGACAAGGAGAAGAGGGCATGGGAAACTCTGTGGCAGTCTCAAGCTTTGAGGGTGTGGAAGTAGGTATTGAGAGATGGCTAGTAAAAGTTCCATAGAGTGAATAAGCAGGAGAGAGATAGAGCCTCTGCAAAGGAAGTTACAGGGCCAGGGCATCCAGGGCTGTGTAGCCCGCAGCAAAAATTGTGACTTATTCCCAGGCAAAGTGGGAGTGGCATGGGAGAGTCACAAAGGAGAAGTAAAACTATATGGCTATTTAAGCAGGTAATTCTTTAAAACTCCTTTGCAGGGAATGTGAACAAACCTGTATGATGTATGATCACACCCATAGCACAGTCCTAATGGCCTCAATTAAGTGTGTGTCACAATTGTTTCTAATTATTTAATCAATCTTGTTCTTCACTTTCATAAGGGTTTAGAATAGGAGATCCTGAAGCTTTGTGGTAATCCATTGATGACAGCAATGAGTTTACATATCCTGCTGCCAGGGGCTTTAATGGAGGGAGAGACTGTTCCCTGGCCCAGGAGAGCTGGGTGGGGGATCCTTGCTGACAGGACAGCAGCAGAGGATTTAAGGAGTCAGTTGATGGTCAGAGGAATTTCCCAGTTTTGATTTGCAATCAGGCTGCTTCTGTGGTTCTGCCTTGCAATCAGACCTTCTCTGCTGGTCTGACTAGCAACCAGGTGCCTAGTTATACAAGTTTCACAGAACAAAGATATAGACTAGTGATTATCCAAGTGGTACAGAATCTGAGTGTTTGACTTTTCATGACATGTCCAGGGTTACAAGTTCAGTTACAATTAGCAAATACAAAGAGAACAGATTTTATTCTTATTCTTATTAGCCCTATAACTCCAATTTAGAGAGTCCAAAGAATGTCTCCTCCAAAACAAACACATTTACTATATGACAGCTGCTTTAAGACTTGCAGTATTTGATGTTTGAAAGCACTCCAGGCAAACAAAAAATATCTGAACTGTTTTTTTATGAATAGCAAATGCTAATACCTAACTTCTTTTACTACATGTCTTATCATCTATGCTATAAAGTAGGAAAAGTTTATTTTAGTCAATCTATCTTATTTACTGAACTGTATTCCTCCCTCCACTACATTTTTAGAGAGCTCTAAGCCTATAACAAAAAGAGACCTTGAATCTGTAATCTATTCTCCTGGCTAGTAAGAGTTTGTCAATTGTCTTTGTTTCCAACACACACATTGTACTGTTTGAATTTGCACAGGGGCAGATACCCCAAGAAGATTCTCAAAGTAATGACCTCATCTAGGTATATGCTTATCTGTGCTTAATGATCTCCACAGCATAAGAAAGAATTCCAAATTGTGGTCACATAAAATTAATTTTAGGATTTTTCTCTGGAAAAGACATAAAATGAATCATAATGCAGAAAAGTCCCCAAGAATCCGATACACAGAGACCAAAACCCAAAAGTTAGAGTTAGTGGAACAATGATTGTAGCATTCCACTTGACTTTCCTGGATCTGTGTCAAGCAGTTGTGCTGACTTCATGATTCATCTGTGCTGGCATCATGATTCTCCCCACTTATAGTAGATATGGCTGTGCCATCCTGCCTTTGGGCTGGTAAGACAGTTAAGTAAGAGTACCTTGTAGAAACATGAAGATCTGAGTATGAATCTCTAACATCCACATAAAACCTGGGTATGACTGTATTTGCTTTTAAGCCCAGCATTAACAAACAGACAGGGTGATGCTTGAGAGCTCAATGGCCATCCAACTTGGCTCAAAGCAGTGAGTTTCAAGTTCAGTGAGAGATCCAATCTCAAGGGTCTCAAGATAAAAAATGACAGATGAGAACATGTCCTGTCCTTCTCTGGCATCTGCATCACACACATACACACACACACACACACACACACACACACGCACACACACAATACATACATACTCCATTCACACATACCCACACCAAATAAAATAAGAAAAGTCCTTCACATTTGAATAAATAGTACATATCTACACACAAAATAAAATAATAGAAAGCCTCACACACGAATATTCCATGCACACAATCTGATATAAAATAAAATAATAACAGATTGGCCTTTTTCTACTTCCTACAGATATTAGTTTTTATCTTCCAAAGTTTATTTTGTTCACGCTGTGGGCAGTTCTTATCTAATTTTAAGTAAAGTAGCAGGGGAAAAATAACACAAATTTAGTGTATGAAGAATTTATTTATAAATAGCATGTATCTCTTATAAACCCGGATAGAGCATAGAACTTCTTTGCAATTCATGCCAGAAAAGACATATTAATTTCTCACAGCCAGGGAAGGAAATAATAAGTGATCAATAAGTAAAAAGGACATTTTCTACAAATTTCACCTGTTCTCCGAAGAGAATGCAGAATGGGATATTTACCTTTCCATAATTACTTAAATCGTCTAATCGGCAGTCTGCCAGCTGAACTCTGTGGATGAAGCACAAAACACTAGAGTGGCCAGGAGACTGAGTCAGAAGTCACATTACCCCAGGCAGAGCAGATGGAACAGTTCTCAGGGGTGATGAAGAGCTAAGAGACAGATGTGATTTCTTACTGCTTGCCATGAAAGTCCATGTTTGGGAGACTATTGAGCTGCTTAGATAGGGAAGAATTTCTTTGAGAAACAACCCGGAAATGGAACTGAGAACCCTGAAGACAGAAACCAGACCTCAGTGTCTTGTCTATGACTTGAAACAAGCGTCCCCCACTCCATCTTCCTCATGTGACCTATAAAATTCATTCTTTTTAAAAAGCACTCATACATGACAAAATAAAACAATAAGATCAAGCAAAAACCATCACATTGAAGCTTGATGAGGCAACAAGACAGAAGGAAAAGAGTCCCAAGCATAAGAAGAAGAATCAGACTTCATGTGAGTATTACTCAGTTTGATTCACAGGGCCTGGTTCTCATGGCATTCTCCATCACTTCTAGCTCTTACACTTTTTCTGCCTCCTTATCCTCCTAGAGTTCTGAAAGTAACAGTTTAATAGGGACATCTTTAAAGTTGTGTGATGCAAGGATTCTCTCTATGAGTGATATCTGGTTGTGGATGACCAAATCTGTTCCCATTTGCTTCAGGAGGAAGCTTCTTTGAGGATGAGTGAATAGGTCACTGGTCGATGAAGATATCAGAATATTATTAGGAGTCATTTTATTGATAATTTATTTTAGGACTCTTTTCCTTCTGTCTTGCCCTAGGTCTCTGGGATAACTAGTCAGGTGTGGGCTCTGTCTTGTGGAGTGGGTCTTAAGTCAAATCAGATATTTGTTGATTGCTCCTACAAGTTCTGTGCCATCATTGCCCTGGAATAATTTTGAAGCAAGGCAGATTGTAGGTCAAATGTTTTGTGACTAGGTTGGTGTTTACATTTCTCTTTTGGTAACTTGTTGAGTACTTCTCATATCAAAGACACTAGCACATAGAAGTAGAGGGTCTCTGTAGGAATCAGCTCAACTTTTCCATGTTCATTGGAGTGTGTGTGTGTGTGTGTGTGTGTGTGTGTGTTTATGTGTGCTTGTGTGTGTTTATGTGTGCATGTTGTCCTCAGCAATGGGCCTCCTCTGTCAGTTTTCAGAAAGCAAGCTGTTGTCTTATAAACAGCCTGAGTTGTTTGAGGATTTTCATGTTACTCTCTTGTCCACCAACTCAACTGAATGCAGCACAGCCCTTAAATTAGCCCAAGTCAGCCTCTTTTACACTTGAAATAAAAAGTATGAACTAAGTACATATTGAGTTCTGAAGCCCTGAAATATTTCATAAACACTAAATTCAGTAATATGGGATGTAAAATAGTACACATCATTTTTTTTCTATTATGTGTCTTTTAACATATTGAAGGGAGAAATACACACACATATACATACATATACACACACATATATATATATATATATATATATATATATATATATATATCACAGAAAATAGAAACGTAGAAAGCTAGGGTTTAGGGTAGAGTACAGGGATGAGATTCTTATGTTTAAAGGTGTAGAGAAGGAATGAAAGTGGGATTTAAAAGCTAAACAAAGGTCTAGCAGAAGCATCAAATCATAGGTCCCATTTAGTAAAGTATAATGCAAACAAGAAATAGAACAACTAAAACATCTCATAAATATACAAGGTTTTAAACCAGTATTTAAAAAGGCAGACTTGAAAGTAGTGCCTGAGGACTTGGGGATTAGCTTGAGGCTTTTTATAGGTCACCCTTGGAGTCTGCATAGGTGAAGAGAGTTACTGAATAGACAGAATGCATTTGACAAAAGTAAAATATTCAGTTATGTATCCAGGCCATGTGAAATATTCAGAATTCAGTAGACCTTTAAATCCCCAAGGAAAGATGACTTTGTACAAAAGAATGTCTTCATGTAGAAAAGCGCTCCCTTGTGACCAAATGGTAATTCTCTCTGACTTGCAACTGAGTCACTAGAAGTACTCCAAGCAGGAGAAGAAACTTGTGTTTCCCTGCCTATCTCCCAGTTAAGCACTACGGCCCCAACACACAATGTGACTGGCATTGAGTGCTTCACTGTGAAAAACAAAGACATGATCAAAGCTTACTGTAAGTGTACATGAGATTGAGCAAAGAATTGAGTGTACAGAGGGCACTGCTACACAGGGAATATGGGACCCCACTTGCCCACAATTGTAGCTCATAGCCTGATTCTGACAAAGCTGAGATATAAACCCTTAACCAAGTTGTTCTTGAAATCTATCTGTGGGCAGCTGCATTTGTGAACGTGTTGGGAGTCTGACTGAATAAGAAACCTCAGGTAGGGGTTCACATTTGTAGTTTAACAAGGCCAGCAGGGGATTCAGACTCACACTAAATTTGCAAAACTCTGCCTTCACTGTCTTCTCACAGCTGCAGTGACTGACGTCTTCCCTCATACAATCCAACCTTAATACTTTCTGAGTACATGCTAGCCATAAAAAAGGAGAAGGTAGAAGCCCTGAACTATAGTTTAGTGATATTTTCCATTATCATCAGTCTTCTCAACCCTTTGACTTGTAGCAAAATTGACCCAATTTTTACCCAAGGCAAGTTGAAAACATCCCTCAGTGTCCTAGAAACAGAAAACATTTAATCCAGCAAAAATAATATCCAAACTTGAGTTTATTCAAAAATTTTAAGAGTCCATTATATTTATTGGAAGTCTTCTACTGGTTTCCCTTTTCCATACTCTGAACAAAAGAAGAGAGACCCATGAAAAGAGAAAATGTCTGGGTCTAAACTCAGTGTGTAGGATAGCACTTGTCTAGTATGTACAAAGACTCTGGTTTGACCCAGCCCTGAAAAAAATCTATTTGATCTCCAGCTCAATGTGTTTGAATGAGAGAGATAGCTTAACAGTTAAAAGCATTGGCTCCTCATTCAAATGAGTTGGGTTTAGTTTCCAACACCCAGATGGTGGTTCACAATCATCCTTTAACTTTAGTCCAAAGGGATCTGAGAACCTCTCCTGAACTCTTTGGGTAACAGACACAAATGTGGTATTCCTGCACAAATGCAAGCAAACCACTCATACCCATAAATAAATAAATAAATAAATAAATAAATAAATAAATAAATAAATAAGAAATAAGAAGTGACTTTTGTCATTAAAAGAGAGAGAAAATACATAGTACAAGAGAGGAGAGGGGAGACTTATTGGGATTGTCATAATATTGTAGTGAATGGTCGGTCGCAAGCAAAAGTGTCAGAAAGATTGACAGATTGAAAAGAGAGGAAATGAAGAGGGGGCAATAAAACATAAGTGGGGCTTGAGGAAAGAAATCTTCAAGGAAGAACATAATAAAACTAAAATTGATTCTTTTGGGCACATTTTATCTTATCAAAATAAGTTTTCTGACATATAACCACAAAACAATATTTAGCAATAGGTTTGATGCGTAACTGTTGAATTGTGTTAAAGGTCAAACGTCAATCCGTTAAAATATTGTATTTATTTTAATTCTATACAGAAGTGAATTTTAGAAATGTGCTGAAGATATAAACTAGAAACAAATACCACCTAGGTTGAAAACCACAAGAGTAATGACAGAATTTTTATATTAGGATATTAATCATGAATTCTTACTTCTTAACCAAGGAGAAATCCCTCTCTCGTATCCCTGGTTAGTTCTCCTGGTGATTCGAGTTGAAAGATTATATGGATACAAGGCAATTGGACCTCTTAAAGTAGAACTGATGATCAGAGAAAAGGACTGTACACACATGATATGAGCTCCACATCCACACAGAAAGCATAGTACCTGTACTGGTGATCCCAGCTCCGAGGGGGCCCAACTAGGCAGACCCCTGAGGTTCACTAGCCTACCTGGCAATATCAGGATGGTAAGAGCCTGTCTAAGAAGCAAGGTAAAAGATCCTCACAGAATGACCTTCATATCTGAGTATGTTTTTGACCTATATTTTTTTTCTGACAATCACAAAACTATTTGAAAAGTGATTTATAATGTAACTGTGTGGAATTTATTAAAGTTCAAATGTATATCTGTTAACTTTTATCCTTTGACTGCTCTACGAATATGCACACACCCATTCATAAACCATTCAATGGTTTGTTCCCACTGGCTTTTTTATAATCCCTCAAATGGCCTTTAAAAGGGAGTCCTGCCAGCTTGTCTTCCATTGCTACAGTTCAATCACTTTTATGCTAGTAGCTATAAATGTTTGTATCTATTGATATATCATGTGTGCTGGTATCTTAGGAATTCTAAGAAATGTTTTAATACTAGCATAACTTGAAATTATACTTCAGTGCACCATTCATTCTGTGTCCTGGAATGAGATTTCATTCATGCATCACATTTCAAGATACAATATCCTCTTAGTTATAATGCTGCTATTTTAATGGAATTCACTAGAAAAAATATAATTATGCTTCAAAACAGCAAGTCTTTTAAGTCATAAACAAACAAACAAACATCTGTCTCATGAAGGCAAAAGAAACTGGCACTTGACTCCCCCTTTAAAATAAGAATAAAGCATCTCCACAAAGAATATGTTATATAGCATCATTAATAACCACTGTGTGTTTAGTATGACAACAGTGCAGGCTTGTTTTCACTTGGTAAGAGAAAGGAAATTGTGCAAAGTATTGCAGCCTCAAGTGTGGCATCTGCTTAATGAGATGACTATAACACAAACCATAGCCACAAAAGACATTTGACTCACAGAACAGATCTTGAGAGGAGAGATGAATCAATTTTCCAAAAGCTCTTTTAGAAGAGAAAGATCCAAGAAAAGACTTGCAATCATCTCTATTAAATTCAATAAGTTAAATAAGTGATCTCGTCCATCCATCTGTCCAAACATGAAGGCCCAAGCATAGCTCTAGGTCCCATGGATATAACAGGAAACAATGTCCTGGCCTTCAAGGCTCATGGACACATATGCTGGTATGGAGTGACTCCAAGAATGTATTTACATGGCTGAAAGCCAAACACAAGTCCAAACTGCACAGAAGATATGGCTTTAGCAAAGCATGCCTCTTGGTGCATTGCCTGTGTTTTATGGATCAATAACTGAGCCTATGCATGTGAATAAGAAGTCTTGTAAACTGGCTTTCAGAGTGGAGCATCATTATTGTGTGGCCGGGGATCTGAAGCAACAGAAAAGTCCAGGTTGTCATCTTTGCTCACATTCACTGTGTGATCAATCAGCACCCAGGCTGCTATGAACGAAGTAGGTGGTAGCAAGAATGGAGCAATTATTTTCCTGTCTCATGTCTGAAAATAGTATTGGACTAAGCTCTAGATACTTGAGGCAATTGGAACTGCTTTACAGATGTCTAAAAAAGAGACAATAGACTTAACTATGTGAAATAAATAAATTGGTGGCTAGTTATAACAGCCAAGCACAAGTGTTTATGTACTTAAATAGGAGGATGTGTTCACAAAGTGAACGATGGGATTCATCGAATATCAGTGCCTCCTCTATACTATGTAAGATCTATGCATACACTTTCTCTACATTTTTTAGAAATCACATACAAGAAACTGTATTTCTATTTCATAATTTTTATAATATCATTCACTCTCTAATAGAAACAAAGTACTATAAAAATCCCAGTTGGTGTATCTTAACAATTCCTGGCTGTACCATATCAAACCAATGATTTTACTTCTCATAACATAATTATATTAGATAAAAGATTCTAGAAGTATTCATTGTTTTTCAAAGAGCCATGTCATCACTGTAAAAATTGTTACTATTATAACAGCTTTATATTACCAAATAGAATTTTGATATTCAAAGATGCTTGAAATTATAGTGATGAATAAACATTTTATGTATAAACACACACATATACATATATGTGGGTGTTGAATGGGTAACCCATTATGTTTATGGTGACTTCTTTTTTAATATTTTCACATTCTAGATCTCTTATAATATAAATCTGTTTTTCTTTCCAAAGATGGAACCCAGCTTTTTTTTTTTTTTTTTTTTTTTTTAGCAATTTTGCTGAATGGTTACTGGATGTTAAAAAGAGCTATATGACATTGAAATGTAATGTAGTGGAAAGTTTTAACTTATGGGAGATATTTATAATCCACATGTCTCCTCTAAATGACATCACAGATGAGGTAATACTCCTGCTCCAGCCAAATAACAACTTAAGAGACTTCCCATGCCTCAGTAGGGAAATTGAGGGTGGGGAGGTAGGAGTAGGGGTAGGTAGGTGGAGGAACACCCTCATAGAAGCAGGAGGAGGGGAGGATGGGATGAGGGGTTTCCAGAAGGGGGTAAACCAGGAAAGGGGATAACATTTGAAATATAAATAAAGAAAATAACCAATAATAAAAGGGGGGGGAGAAGCATCCTCATGAATTCCTATTCTAGAATGTCTGCTTACCTATGGTATACAACTTTCCCATGATAATGTGAGAAAACAGAGGATTTTATAGAGGATCTTAACTGAGATCTCTGTGAAAGGCAGTATCCATGAGGCTGTTCTTCAAAAGTAAACTCTGAGGTTCCCCTGTCCCCATGTGCTGTCTATTGGGATTTGTTTCTTATTTTATTGAACATAGTTGACAAAAAGTGCTTATTCAGCATACACATAGTATGGTGATATAAGAATAAATGATAGCGTGAGTGCTATAATCACATATCATTGCCATACATTACTTATGCTACTTGGCAAATTGCAATTGTCCAGGCCCACCACAGTGTTCATGGAGAGATGACTGGAGCAGAGCAGGCTGTGGAGGCAAGAGCAACTGTAAGGCACACAAGACTGAAACAGATTCTCCATGGATGCTCTGGAGAACTTTACCAGAGGAGCTGGTACTTAAGACCAGTGCTAGCCTGAATCAGCAATATGTGATCTTGGAACTTTAACTGTAGTGTCACCACATCTTCTTGAAAGAGGCTATTTAAGAGCCCCCTAACAACAAAGGTAAACGTGGGCAGTGGAATTTCCATAGCTCCTTTGCACTTCAGTCTTAGAAATCCCTGTGCATGAACTAAACGACCTATACACACAAAACAAAACAAGACAAAACAAAGAAACCAAACAACCAACAACAACTACCCTCCAAAAAACAAAAACAAAAACAGATAACCATGCAAATGGTGAGTGAGAGTCCATAGATCAAGGTGTTCCTGTAAAAAGTGTACTTCTAACAAGAAATCCTTCCTACTACCAGAACCTGTTGACTTAGTAATTCTCCCCCAACCTGCAGCCTACAAAGTCTAATGCAAAAGACCATCAAAGGGGAGAAATAAATGCTGTCAACACAACTATGACAAAATACTCTCTAAAGCTGTAATTCCTTCATTTAACTTTATTACTTATTTTTATTATTTTTTCATCAATTTATTTATTCATTTTAAATCCTGTTCACAGATCCCCCTTCCTTTCTCTTTCTCACATAACTCTCCCCTTCCCCTTCTCCTCTGATTATCTGTAATTTTCTTATTTTGTTCACTTGTTATGTTTTAGTTTGTATATTGCCTGAATAGTTTCTCACAATGACTCTTTCCTTTTCCACACCTAACATATATGAACAAGAATTTCAGTGACACAAAGAGATTGCATTACTGTAGTTCCAGAGATTAGTTATAATTTACCTTGAGCTATCTTCAGAATAGCCATCTCCTGCTCCTTCGCAGCCAGGCAGATTTCATCGAACAAACAAATGGAAATCATTTGAAATGTGTTAACAACACACTAGTTTTCCACCAATCAGTTGCCTAAGAGTATTGTCAGACAGCATCTAAGGCTTAAGGCAGAGTTCTTCCTGTCTTGTTAAAACTTGTCTACCTAATGGACACATCTGTGTACTGGAAAACTGTCTTAATTTATGGTTTTCTTTGTTCTATAGGCATAAAAAGTTCATAAAGTGAACTTTTTGGAACCTCATAGGAATATGGTATTTGAGGAAACCCAAAGCTACGTAGTTCCTGGACTATGGTCACTCATGTTTGGTTCCAAAAGAAACTAGTTTTTATGCTTTTGCAGTGAGAGCTATTTCTTTTGTCAAAATGAAGTGTTAACTCTGCTTCATCTCAGATATCTCCCTTGCCCATGCACTTTACTTCTCCCTCCCACTCATTGTTCTTCATCTTCTTTTAACTTTGCATATTGATAGTCTTGGCTTTAAAATATTACGAATTGCAGTTTCCTTGGTGTCTATCCAAGTGCTCATATATTTTACTAGGGTCATGAGTAAAACATAAGACTGTCATCTGCTGCAAGGTGACACGGACAGCTGTCAATCATCATGTTTATAATGAAGTTGGCTTCTCCACAAAATAGGGAGAAAGGACAAAGGTCTAAGTAAAAGCAATTTGATAAGCAGATTCATATACAGCAAGCAAAAACTTTTGAGGGAAAAAAGAAAAAAACCCTAAAAGATAAATCCATGCCTACAAAACAAGACAATGCAAAAGAAAACGTGGCAGATCTATGTTCATGGCCATGGCCTGAGCTAATACCCAAGGACACAGGGATATCAATGGTCTTTGCTGCACCCTGAAGCCATGCTGCCACAGGAAGCCACACGGATGTGGGCAGCCTGTCTTGCCACCTGTGTTCATGGTGATGGCTATGATCTCAGCTGTATCACAGAGCCTAATCCAGGTGTGTGGCTCTACTACAACCAGAAGCCCTGTTCCTGGTCTGTGCTAATACCAGAAACTATGTGCAAGCTTCTATTGTTCATGAAGAGCAAATCAGCTACTTTTTCAGTGATATTAATTGTAGGGCAATGGTCTTTTTAGGCAACTTAGGCTCAGTCAAGTAAGTAGGCCTTGAACCCTGGAGCCCTAGTGGGCAGTTTTTGCCTGCAGGGGTGGAAGAAGTTGGGCTATAACTCCTGAGTCTTTGGCTCCTGTTTCAGTCACAACCTCTCACAGCTGTCCCTGCTTGAGATGTGTGCTCTAGCAGGCAAAAAATGCCCCAATCTCCCAGCATTCTAGCTGGACCCTACCTCCAGTCATCTGACCACAACAAGGCATGCATCACACCAAAGACATGCCTCACACAATAAAAGAGGCAGTTTCCCCCCTCCTCTCTCTCTTGCCTTCTTCCTCCCTCTCTTGCTCTTTGTCTCCCCTCGTGCTTCCTTTCTTCCTCTCTTGATCACTGGCTCTCTCTCTTGCTCTGTTTCCTCTTTTGTCCTCTTCCTCTCTTTCCTGTTCTTTGTTCTCTTCTCTTGCCTTCTTGCTCTCTTGCTTCCTTCCTTTCTTTTTTCTCTCTCTCCTCTTTTTCTCTCATCCTCTCCTTTCCTTCTCTCTACTTAACCTGCCTATTTTCTCTTTCTTATAATAAAATATCTCATTTATACATTGCTTCCTTTTTGACTAACATGCCCTGCAACAGGCCTCAGTTGCAGAGAGAGACCCAGGCTGCAGCAATTAATGACTGTGGATACATAGTTGAGAAAGAGGGAAATGGAAGACTTCTGTGATAACCCCTACCTCTACACCAACTTGCCCATCCCCACCAGCCTAGACTGGAAACCAACAGAGAATATTCTTAAAAATGCTGGAGTGTTGCCTTCTACAGTAGATAACTTCCAGCAGTGCTGCAGAAAGGAAGGACTCAGCTCTATGTAGAGGACAGGGCACTGAGAGTTTGGCCACACCTCACTGAATATACAAATAACACTCATTGGACCTTTTAATACTGGCCAGGGACAACAACAAGAGTAGGGGTAGGACTTGAACTCAAATGTGATATGACAGTGTCGCATGAAATCCCCAGGGAATCAATAAAAATATGTTGGAAAAAAGAAGACCAATGATTCTACAGGGAACTTACATAAACTTTTGATAGAAGAAAAGAAGGAAGAAAATCAGTTCAGGACCTGGACAAGAAAACTATCAAAGAGGAAGAAGTAGTAATGAAAAACATATTAAAATTAAAAATTCCAGCAGAATTTAGACAAACTTCTGTGAAAGCATTTGCAAGATAAAAGTTGATAACTATAAATCCAAACACAAAAACTCAAGTAAGTAACTAACGGATGGATCTCAAAGTTCTAGAAAAACTACAACAATCCAAATCCTAATGCAGTAGATGTCATAAACTAATAAAATAGAGTCTAAAAGAACAATCAATTAATATAATTAACTGGGCAGTTTGTTCCTTAGAATATGACCAAAGTTGACAGATGCATAACCAAACTAATCAAAAAAGAAAAGTTCTAAATAAAACAATAAAAGAAGGAAAGAGCTTCTGGTCTGTCTGGGCTGGTATCCAGAGCAGACCTTGGTCGCAAGCTCCACAGCCAGTACCACAACACCCAGAGGAAGCTCCACTCCCAGGCACTCTGACACACACAGAATCAGAGGTGAGGAGGAACCAACATCTGTCCCAACACTGGGAGTAACTGGGACCAGCGGGACCAGGCACACAGGAACTCTGCCAGCCCAATGTGGTTCCTTCTGGTCTGTCTGGGTTGGTGTCCTGAGCAGACCTTGGGCACAAGCTCTGCAGCCAGTCCCACAACACAGAGAGGAAGCCCCACTCTCAGGTGATCTAACAAGCCCAGGATCACAGGATCACAGAATCACAGGATCACAGAGACAGCTTGACTCTGAGGAGTTCTGACACAACCAGGATCATAGGAAGGACAGGTTCCAGTCAGATTTAGCAAGGGCAGGTAGCACTAGAGGAAACCAGATGGTGGGGGGTAAGCTTAAGAAAATAAACAACACAAACCAAGGTCACTTGGCATCATCAGAACCCAATCCTCCCACCATAGCAAGTCCTGGATACACCATTACACTGGAAAAGCAAGATTCAGATCTAAAATCACTTCTCATGGTGATGATACAGGACTTTAAGAAAGACATAAATAGCACCCTCAAAAAATACAAGAGAATACAGGTAAACAGCTAGAAGCCCTTCAAGAGGAAACACAAAAAAATCCCTTAAACAACTACAGGAAAACACAATCAAACAGGTGAAGGAAATGAGCAAACAAGAATCTAAACCATCCAGAATCTAAAAATGGAAATAGAAACAATAAAGAAAACAGAAAGAGAGGCAACTCTGGAGCCTCTCTATTAGCAGTATTGTTTATTTCATGTCTTTACACTATACTATGGTTTTCAGAACAGCTTATATATTTCAAAAGTATTTATATACGCAAAAGAAACATAGAGGATTAACTAGGGAGGTTGCTTTTAAGAGAACAATGAAGAGTGAGACTGAATGCTTTGCTTGACATTTGTAACTCTTGTATCAAGTTTGAAGAAGAGGACTTTATAAGCTACTCTTTCTCTGAGATGAATGCTTTTTCAAATTATCACAGCTAATGAACCAAATTCTTACTCTCACCTAATGTCTGTGCTACTCTCCAAGCAGAACCATTGTTCATTGAAACAGTTCCTGAAACATTTATGGATAGACCATCTTAATACATAGACCATTTCTTAAATGAATGTAACCTGTTCTCTGTGGCCTGAGAATAGTCACTCACTCAAGTCAAATACCTTTGACCATAGCAGGAAGTCTGTATCCAAAAATCGAGCCTACAATTCATTTCTTGGTGCAGCAGAACTATCAACTCTCAGCTTAGCTACAATGGAGGTAAAATCCTTTGGTTATTTGAGAGTTATTGAAGTAAAGCCTTATTACAATGAAATCCAGTGTCTAAAAATTGTTCTTGTTTTGGGCTTGTACCACAGTAAGAGCCAAGATTTTAAACTCTACTAAATACAAAACAAACAAAAAGACTTTATATATTTATGTTCATTTAAGAAAATACCAGTAGTGATGTATTATTTTGAAGTATACAGTTAATATGTTTGGAATTATTTAAAATTTATATTGAGAAAAATATATTTTAACTATTGCTGTAGATGAGCAACTACATAAGACTGTTAAATTGATTGTTGTTTTACATCAAACAACTTTTATAATACTTATCTTTATTGTTATAGCATTTTATAAATTTTAAGGAATATGACAAAAAAGATATTGTAGGTCTTGAAGGGGGGCCTCTGGGAGGAGTGGAGGTACAAAAGGGAAACAAGAATGTGATTTAATTCTATTTACTTAAAATATGTTTTTAAATGTTAACAAATTCAGATAAATTGAAATCATGCAACTTTTCTCATCATAATGCAATAAAAGTTTAAAAAAAAAAGAAGGAAAGAAATCAGATAAGCTGAAAAAGATTGATTTAGAAGGGGGACTACCAGTTCTGAAAGCAGATCAATATAATTTAGAAAATCAGTAGGAAATAGTTTATAAAATATTAAAGTTAGAAAAGCTGAAAGAAACAAATTCTTAGATATAAATGATCAACTAGATTATACCAAGTAGTTATAAACAATGTAGACTAACAAAAACAACTAGATTTAAGCATGATATGTTTATGCATTTATTGATTTGTTTTCGTGTGTTGGAATGTGTACTAGCTGGTTTTGTGTGCCAACTTGACACAGGCTAGAGTTATCACAGAGAAGGGAGCTTCAGTTGGGGAAGTGCCTCGATGAGATCCAGCTGTGGGGCATTTTCTCAATTAGTGACCAAGGGGGTAGGGCCCCTTGTGGGTGGTGCCGTCTCTTGGCTGGAAGTCTTGGGTTCTATAAGAGAGCAGGCTGTGCAAGCCAGGGGAATCAAGCCAACAAGGAACATCCCTCCATGGCCTCTGCGTCAGCGCCTGCTTCCTGACCTGCTTGAGTTCCAGTCCTGACTTCCTTTGGTGATGAACAGAAATGTGGAAGTGTAAGCTGAATAAACCCTTTCCTCCTCAACTTGCTTCTTCGTCATGATGTTTGTGCAGGAATAGAAACCCTGACTAAGACAGAGCGGTACAAATATATTTGTCAATGTTAGAAAGCAACTTGCTAGACTCTCTCTCCTTCCTCTTTTGCAGCATGATCTGTGTCACCCACACTGAAACAATAATTAGAAAGTTTTTCTATAAAGTAAAAACAAGGACTACAGGATTTACTGCTTATCCTGTCAAACTTTTAAGGATGTCCTAAGACCAACACTTCTCAAATTGTCCCAAAGAATGCAGATGGAAGTTGAAAAATCCAACATACTAAATGAAGCAAGTATCATGATGACAGAAAATATGCAAAGGACATGATACTAAAGAAAAGAAAATTAAAGATCAGTTTCCCAAGTGATCAGAGATACAAAATTCTTAATAATAAAATGCTCTCAAATGGTATTCAATAACATTTTTGAAAAAATATCTGCATCATAACTAAACAGCACAAAATGATAGTCATATAATTTCATCAACCGGAGGATACAATTTTGTCTCAGAATATGTAAATTAGCTCATGTTATATAGCATATCATAGTCTTCAGTAAAGAAATCATAATGTGCCCCAGTGTAGGGGAATGCCAGGGCCAATAAGTGGGAGAGGATGGGGTGGCAGGCATGGGGAGGGGGGAGGCAAAAGGGGTTTGTTCTTGTTGTGTTTGTTTGTTTGTTTGTTTGTTTGTTTTTTGGAAGGAAACCTGGGAAAGGAGAAATTTACATGTAAATAAAGAAAATACCTTTAAAAATTTAAAAAAAAGAATTCATAATATGTGAAGAAAATTTTTACTGTAGTGATTCTCAACCTGTGAGTCTTGACCCCTTGAGGATCAAATGACTTTTCCATAGGAGCCACATATCTGATAGCCCGTATATCAGATACTTAAATTATGATTCACAACAATAGCAAAATCACAATTATTAAATGGTAATGAAGATGATTATATGCTGGGAGTAACCACAACATGAGGGACTATATTAAAGGGCCACAAGCATTAGGAAGGTTGAGAATCACTGTTCTGCTGCCATACAAAATTATGGTGAAAGCTGTATATGACAAACCTACAGTTGACATTCTAGTAAAAGCTGAAAAACTGGAAATGTTTTCTCTAAAATACAGAACAGATTAAAGTTAAGCACTTTCTTCTTTCTTATTCTACATATTACTCCAAGTCTCATATCAATGACAAAAGAGAAAGAAATTAATAAGATATAAATAGCAAAGGAAAATGTCAAATTGGCCCCACTTACAAAAGACATGATATTAGACTTAAAGACTCTAAGAACTCAAGTAGATAACTCATATCTGATAGTTTCACTGAAATAGAACGATACAAAATCACCATCCAATAACTAGTAGCTTTTTTATACCAATCGGAAACTTGCTAAAAATGAAACTAGAAAAACATCTTATACACAATGTCTTGAGAATTCTTTTAATCTAGGACTAAATTTATGATAGAGTTAAAAAATCTTCAAAATGGAACTATGACATTGAACAAATTGAAAAATAGAATAAAAGGTGGAAATTCTAGTCCCATGCTCAGAGACTAGAATAACTAATAATGTTAAGATGGTTATATTATCAGAAACAGTCTATGTATTCAATACATTCCTTATAAAAGTCCCAATGAAAATTTTCACAGAACTTCAAAATAATTGAGAAATTCATATATAACATAAAAATCCCCGAATAGTCAAAGAAACACCAAGACAAAAATGGCAACGCTGGAGGAATCAAAAGACCTGTTCTTAAATTTCATTACATATGTCCTATTTTGTTTTCTGTTGCTATGATAAACATCATGACCACAAGACACTTGGGCAAGGAAGTATTTATTTGGCTAACATGTCCAGATCATAGTGCATCACTGAAAGAAGTTGGAGCAAGAGTTTAAGCAGGAAGGTAAAGGCAGAAACTGATGCAGAATGTATGGAGGAATGTTCCTCCCAGGCTTGTTTCTTCTGGCTTGTTCAAATACATCTATCTGAAACTTAGAAGCACCTGCCCAGCATGTAACTGCTCAGAGTGGTCTAGGAGCTCTTCCACTATTTAGCAATCAAGAAAATACTCTAGACATGTCCCACAGGCCAATCTGATGGATGATATTTTTCAAATGAGGTTCCCTCTTCCTTGATGACTCTATTTGTGTCAAATGATACAACCACAGTTGATCCCTTGTCAACTTGACACACCACCACATTACTATTCCATTATAGCCTTTCCTTTTCAATATGCCATCAAGACCTTGTGTTAGTATCACAATACTAAACAGTCTAACCTCAAAACTCTCACAGTCTTTAAATACATTTGAAAAGTCCATGTTCTTTTTAAAATACACAATCTCATAATTGTGAAATGTAAAGTTCAAAATAAGTATCTTTTTTAATTTTGAAGAGGATGATTACATCCTCTTTGAAGTGTAGTTATAAACAAATCAAAACAAAACCAAATTTTGACAGTGTCAAAGACTCAACATACAAATCTGGAACTCAGTTATAATCTTCTGGGTTCCAAACAGTTAAGTAGAACATCTTTCCATCTCTACCACTTGCAGCACACAGTTTTTCTTGTAGGCTTATGATAGTTTCACACAATACCTGCCACTGTTGGTGGACATCCTACAGTCCCTGGCATCTCCAATGTGTGCGATCTTCAATACAACTGATGCCACACCTTCAATGATGGCCTCTCTTGGCCTCAGGAATTCCAACCCTGCTGTATGGTGCGAAGCCTCAGCTTCTCTGAATGAGAACTTCGTTCCTGAACTTTCCATTGTAACTGAAGCTGCACCTTCACCAATAGGCTTTCCTAGTTTCTAAAAGGATTTAGGCCTAGCTTCTCTCCTTGATACCTTTATGCTTTCAAAGCTGGTATCATACAGGAGACTGGTTGCCAAGTCGGGCTTCCAGATTGATATGCAGTTTTACCCTTATCTGGACCTCAGAGTCTGCGTACTGAACATAAAAAATACTTTCCTAAAGGTTTCACATTAATGATACTTGTTTTTTATAAGTCATGTGGAGAGGAATTTTAATGCATCCACATGGCTGCTCTGGCAAAGAATCACATCCAAAGACCTAGGTCTCTGTCATCCATTTGGAATGCAGGCACACCACATGCCTTTAATCCTTCTTAGCCACTAGGGAATGTAAATTTAAACTGCTTTGATACTCTATGTCACCAGATTAAAACCACCAAAATTCTAAATAACAACTAAGGCTGAGTGAGAATGTGGGAAAGAGGGGGACATTTTTCACCTTACAACACTGATGAGAATAGAAATTTGTACAACTAATACATAAATCACTATGTTGTTTCTTTAAAAAGAATGTTTTTTCCTTTAAAAATATTTTTCACTTCTCATATTTTTCCAATTCTCATTTATTATATGTATATGTGTATATGTATGTGTATATGTATATGTGTATATATATGTATATATGTGTATATATATATATATATATATATGAATATATATGCACATTCTTTGGTATATACCTGAAACATACTCAGAGATTCTTATGTATTTATGATTACTCTTCCCCTATTCATAAAAGAAAAAATATTAAACCAATCTAGATGGCCTCTATCAAACACACAAATGGGTAAATGATTATATATATATGTAATTATACATATGTAATTATATATATGTATATATATATGCATATACACACACAATTGATTACTTTCATCCATTTTAAAAGGTGATATCATGACATTTTACAGGTAAATGAATGGAACTGGGAATCATTACATTAGATGAAACAAAGCCACCTTAAAAAGAAAAAATACCACATTATCTCTCATGTGTGAAATCCACATTTTTAAAGTATATATAACTTGTGTGGGTGTATGTAGTTCATCTAACTGAAAAGAAGATATTGAAATAAGAGAAAAACTATCTTAAGAGGAGAAAGAAAGAGAAGGCTATTAAATATATCAACATGAAAAAAGAAGGGGAAATTTTCATGAAGGAAGTGGACTAGTAAGGAAGCTGGAAGTATAAAGGAAGATGATGAGGATGAGGGATGAAATGGAAAAGAATATAATAGCAGTATATGAAGATGCCATGTTAACCTTATTATTTAATACATAATGGAAATATATGAAGATGCCATCTTAACCCTATTATTTAATTCATTTTAAAACCTAATAATCTGAATGATCAATCAATTGCAATTATAATTGCATTTTTCTATAAAGTATAATATAGATCGATATGTATTTTTTATGGAAAATGCAACCATATGTGTCCAATCTGAGTTTTGTCTACTGATGTCACATATATATTCCTTTCAGATAGATATACAAAATGTTTTAAACTGTGTGTACTCAAATTAGAAGTACTTAAAAGAAAGCATCAATTTTCTCAAGTATAAATGAGCATGAATCAGAATTGTGTCTTCGAACCTCTTCAAATACATATTTATCTTGATTAACAAAATGAACTTTTGTAGCCAATTTTGTAGTGCAAATAAAGATACATGGTATACATTGATATTAAAAGAGAATAGAAAATCACCAGGGTCATTTCTTGTTATAAAACTGAACATGAGCTAATTTGCATAGATTCCATCTGCAGGTCCTTCAGAGCCTCCTCATGCTGAGAGAAGAGAGAAGCTCTTGCCCATCAAAATGCCTCAACCCTGGGCCCTACCTTGGCTCTTGGTCCCCCTTTTACCACTTACTATACCTTCTGCTACATCAGTCTCTCTTATGCCTTCTCACTTTTTCCCTACAAGGAGAACATGAGTGAGAAGAATTAGCATACAGCCTTCATCTTTATAACAGGTTGTTCATTCTAAATGAAAATATCATGGCATTTATTTAAAGTACACAATAGTAGATAAACCATGTAATGTTAACAAATGCTCTGGGCATTAATCCAACATTTTCTTCAGTATCAATTTACAAGGCTTGCTAATTTTTCTGGTTATCTTTAAGATCAATGAAAATTTGTCATTGTCCTTCACTTTTTTAAGCTATATTCAGCAAGTGTAAACTAAGTAATCTGATACCTTTCTAGTTCCATGAAGTAAAAAAAAAAATCATAGAAGTTAAGTAAATTCTATTATAATCCAATCTATGACACACATCATATATTTATTATATTCTACATTGTGAATGAGAACTTATGTAGCTTATTGTAATTTTATACTCTAGCTTTGGGACAATATATAGACAAAGGATTACAATGATTTACTTAACTGTCTCAAAATTACATCAGAAGAAACACTGAAACAATCTTAAGACCAGATAAAATTTAAGAGTACTTCATTCAGTGAATGGGCTGCATGTTGACAACATACTGTCTAAAATTTACCAATGTCTGGTATCATTACTCTATGAATTGCAGTAGAACTTAGCCATGCTTTCTATTTCAGAAAAAGTGATTGTCAAAGCTGTGGTGATTAGTATTTGGGGCCTGGCTGAGCTTTCTCTGGTCCACAGGAAGCTAACTGCCTCCACTTTGCCCTTTTGTGTTGAAAGTCTTAGCAATTGTGTGGACCTTTTAGCTCTATAGAAAGCCTGAGCCCTGTGAGAAGTACAACTCCATGAAAGGGCAAACAGGATTGCATGCTGTTCTTCCTTCTCACATTTATGGGTAATCAATGTCCATTTACTTGTGTGCTCTAACAAACAGTGCCTGCTACTTAAACCAAATTAAGAATATTTTATATGTTTGTTAGTTACATTGATTATACTGTGTATGGTTCCTTGAAGTTCAAATGGGAAAATTTTAAACACAAAAATGAGTGACAATAATTTTCAATACGGAAATCCCTTTTACATCAAGAATATATAGATAATATAAATTCTGTCTGTAAAAGAAGTCAATTGGGGCTGAAATGTAGATATGAGAGAAAGAAAGAAACTTTACTTCATGATGAATGAAAACCTCAGGGATATCCAGCTGTTCTTAGAAGTACATCTGTGGATAGAGACAGCTATGTTTCTATTTTCCTTATAAGGAGCAAAGTTGGATTTGTTTGTTTCTAGCCCAGTAGGCATACCTACATCTAATAAACACCCACTGAAAGAGAGTGAAACAAAAGTATAGAGACAACAGGATTTGAGGACCAAAGAGAATTTTGGAGAAGAATTTGACCAATAACTTAAAATAAAGTGATTATCCACATAAGCACAGATACACATAATAAATAAGATAGGGAGAGTAATATGGGCTACACATTTCATATATTCACCCCCACCCCCTCCACAGAGAGAGAGAGAGAGAGAGAGAGAGAGAGAGAGAGAGAGACTCCTTGCCTTTCTATAGAAACCCAATAAATAAATATATAGAAACAAGCTGACATTACATTAAAGTTTATAGTCTTCATAACAAATTAAGTTGTACTTGATAATGTATATCATATGAAGAAATAGCACACAACAATCTAGATCAAGTTCACATAAGCATGGATATTTGTCCAATAAAATCTCTATTGGTGTCAACGGATTTTCTACCAACCTATCCTTATGCAACCTCTTTAAAATTGATGTAGTTTAATAGTGAGATGAACATTTTAATAATAAGTCAACTGACTCCTCTGAGTCACAAAAACACAAAATATTTCTATAACCAAGATTTTTTTTTAAGTCTTAAATATTAAGGAATGTAGAGGAACGAATACACTTATTTATGTCTTCTATACTCCCATGACTTAGTAACAAATATAATAAGGGCATTTAAATTTTTATTTCATTTTCTACACATAAACTTTTATTCATATATGAGGACACATCAATCAAAAAAAAAAAAAAAAGCATTTCTGACCTGTTCTGGGAGTAGCTGACAGTTCTTACATTACTATAAATGATTTGTGTTCAAATAGAAAGAAATCATTGGAGCCACATATAATTCTAAAGATCTTAACCTTTTTTATTTTTATTTTGGTTTTTCGAGACAGGGTTTCTCTGTATAGCCCTGGCTGTCCTGGAACTCATTTGGTACACCAGGCTGGCCTCGAACTCAGAAATCCACCTGCCTCTGCCTCCCAAGTGCTGGGATTAAAGGTATGCACAACCACCTCCCGACGATCTTAATCTTTTTTAACAGAAGAATAACTCAGAGAGCAGAAGATTATTGATTGGTAATTTGCATTTTTGTTTAAGTGTTAAAATGGAAATCAAATAGTAGAGGCATTTGAACATCTTAATTAAGAAATTACCAGAGTTTAAAGTCCTGGATATTTTAATCATCTTGACTAGATAACTTCTTACCACTCAAAATACATATCAATCAAACATCACATTTCATTCATAATACATAAAAATATTATGTCAACTAGTAACATATTTACTCTCTGTTGGTTTTAACCATAACTAAGATAATTTATCTACTTTACTTGGTATAATTAACTTATATTATATTATTAGTAGTACTATTGTTTTTGTATTAGCTTATTGAGTATACTACACAATAGCTCAGTGTACAGGGCAGCAACAGAATCTTTTGTTCTATACAGTTTATAAAATGAACACAAACAAACTACATGAACTGACATAGGAGAAAACATAAATTAGTATAATACAGTTAAACATTCAATAATTTCTCATAAGGTTTCATTTTTTTTCATTCAGAGTTTTCAGTTTTTATTTAAAAAATAAGGCATAATGGCAAATACAATACTGTCCAGTGCAGTCCCTGACCAGCAGGGAGGCAAACGCAGAACAACCAGGTTCCTTCTCAAGGCAGTTTAATCAGGAGTTGCTTCTTTCCAAGCAGTGACCCCGACCCCACCTGGGTTCGACTTATAAGCACTAGTGCATGCCAGTCATTGAAAGTCACGTATCATCTCTCCATAGGCTCCTGTTCAGATCTTGCCGGACAATCGCACCACCTCATGCCCAAATAAGGAGTTATTTTTCTCACTGGCGCCATTACCAGGTGTGCCTCTCAGCTTACTACACAATACCTGCTTGGCTGGATGCCAGCAGACCCTAGGGAACCCAGGCTACACTGGTACTAGGGACCCCAGAGTCAAGATTAGCACCCCAAACCTCAGAATCCCCACAGATCACAAAAATCCCCAGCAGAACACCATACTGGACTTGAATACTAGCTAGTCATCAGAATTCCAGGCCACTTGGGCCAGTAGACATAGAGGAAAGAGAAAACAAATGAAAAAGATACACATCGAACAAAGATAAACTCAGAGTTCAGCATCTAAACCTAAAACAAAGGCAAAAGCCAGATACACACGAGGTAGTTTTAATATCGGAGCTCTGGGTGGACCCATATCTCACGCAGGAGACAGAGGGATCAACCTCGAGGCTCAGGGGTTAGGGGTTTTTATAGGAAGGAGGTCTAGGGGAACAAAGGAATTAGCATAGCAATACATAATTGGCTACTTCAAATCCAGCTAGAATACGTGCAGATCAGAGCATAGGGAAATTTCTAAGAGGGGGGTGCTATTCAGGAGTTTCTGGCTGACCTTAAACTATCTCTAAGAGGACCAGATGGTCCATTATTCAGAGCCTGCCCAAGGACACGTCTTGCAGGCCCAGACTTGTTCCTCCTCCATATCTATGATTTTTATGTCTCCCTGACCTGCCAGCTCTTATGATAGCTAACACCTTGTTTGCTTATTCTTAGGCCTATGTGGCAGGCTTACGTTGTTATGAAGTTTATAATTCTCCTACCTATCCAACACAGGTCCCATACTTTAGTTATTCCTTTTCAATACCAGTAAAACCAAAAGAAGGGAAACACACACACATACACACACCAATATCAAAATAGCAAGAATTAACAAGCATTAGTCATTCATATTTCTCAGTATCAATGGATTCAATCCCCAGTAAAAAGACAAAGGCTAACAGAACAGACATAAAAACAGATGCCATCATTCAGATGCATATAAGAAACACATCTCAACATTAAAGAAAACATTATCTCAAAGTTAAAGACTGGAAAATATTTTCTAAGCAAACAGAACCAGGAAGCAAAGTATCATTCTAATATTTTATAAAATAGACTTTCAGCAAAATTTATCAAAAGAGATGGGAAAGAACACTTCATACTCATCAAATGAAATATCCACCAAGATATCTTGCACTCTCTAAGAAATCACAGATGCCAGCCTAGACTACTATACTCAGCAAAACTTTCAATCAAGATTCATGGAGAAAACAAGATACTCTATGACAAAACTTAATTAAACAATATCTATCCACAAATCCATCCCCAGAGACAATACTAGAAGGAAAATTCAAACCCAAGGAGGATAACTACACCCAAGAAACATGGGAAATAAATAATTTAGCAACTGCAAGAAAAAAGAAGGGAAATTCACACACACATACACACACACCACTACCACTACTACCACCAGCATTAATATAACAGGAATTAATAATAATTGGTCATTAATTTCTCCAAATATCAATGGACCCAGTTCCTCAATAAAAAGACATAGGCTAAAAGGATAGATGCAAAAACAGAATCTATCATTCTGCTGTATACAAGAAATGAATGCATTCAGCAATGAAGACATACATTACCATCAAGAAATAGAATTTCTTTTTTTTTCTTTTTTTTTTTTTTAGATATTTTGTTTATTTACATGTAAATTTCTCCTTTCCCAGTTTCCCCTCCAAAAAACAAACAAACAAACAAGCAAACAAAAACAACAAGAACAAATCCCTTTTGCCTCCCCCCTCCCCATGCCTGCCACCCTACCCTCTCCCACTTATTGGCCCTGGCATTCCCCTACACTGGGGCACAAAACCTTCACAAGGCCAAGGTCCTTTACTCCTATAGATGATCGAATTTGTGATCCTCTACTATACACATGCTGCCAGAACATTCAGTCCCACCATGTATAGTCTTTGATTGGTGGTTGGGTCCCTGGGAGCTCTGAGGGTACTAGTTGGTAATTGTTGTTCGTCCTAAGGGGTTGCAAACCCTTCAGCTCCATAGAACCTTTCTCTAACTCCTTCATTGGGGACCATGTACTCAGTTCAATGAATGGCTGTGAGCCTCTGCATCTATAGAATTTCAACCACAATTATTCAAAAGGGATGAGAAAACACACTTCATACTCAGTTAAAGGAAAAAAAAACACCAAGATGACATCTCAATTCTTAATATCTATGCTGCCAATGTAAAAGCACACACATTTGTAACAGAAATACTACTAAAGTTTAAATCACACACCAAACCCCACATATAAAAAGTGGGAGACTTCAACGCCCCTCTCACATCAAATGACAAGTCATCTAAAAAGAAACTGAACAGTGAAATGATGAAACTAACAGATGTTATGAATCAAACTCTCATAATAGATATCTACAGAACATTTCACCCCAGCTCAAAAGAATATAGTTTCTTCTTGCCACTTCATGCAACCTTCTCCAAAATTGACCATATATATGGACACAGAGCAAATCTCAACAGATACAAGAAAACTGGAAATAATCCCTTTTATCTTATCAGCCTACCATGTATTAAAGCTGTACTTCAACAAGAGAAACAACAGAAAGCCGAAAAAACCAAGGACACTGAACAACTTACTAATTAATGAGCACTGGGTCAAGGAAGATATAAAGAAAGAAATTAAAAGACTTTCTAGAATTCAATGAAAATGAATGTACAACATACTCAACCTTATGGGACACTATGAGAGCTGTGCTCATAGGAAAATTCATACCACTAATTACCTTCATAAAGGAAGTAATGAAATTTCATATTAGCAACTTAACAGCACATCTGAAAGCTCTAGAATGAAAAAGAGGCAAACATAACCAAGAGGAGTAGGTTATGCTGAGGGCTGAAATCAATAATAGAAACAAAGTGAACAACAGAAAGAATCAAGAAAGCCAAGAGTTGGTTCTTTGAGAAAATCATCAAGATAGACAAACCGTTAGCCAAGCTAACTAAAAGGCAGAGAGAGACTATCCAAAGTAACCAAGTCAGAAATAAAAGGGGACATAACAGACACTGAGATCCTACTTCAAAAACCTGGACTGCACAAAACTGGAAAATCTGAGAGAAATGAATATTTTCTTGATAGATACTATTTACCAAAGTTAAAAACCAATGCCAGATAAATAATTTAAATAAGCATATAATCACTAGTGAAATAAAAGTAGTCATTAAAAGACTCCTACCAAATACAAACAAACAAAAAACCCAGGGCCACATGCTTTTAGTGCAGAATTCTACCAGTCTTTCAAAGAAGAGCTAATACTAATACTCGTTAAATTATTCCCTAAAATAGAAACTGAAAGAACATTGTAAAATTCATTTTATGAAACTATCATTTTATGATGCTTAAGCCACAAACTAAGAGAATTTCAGACCAATCTCCCTTATGAACATTGATGCAAAAACACCCAATAAAATACTTGCAAATCAAATCAAAGAACACATCAAAAACATCATCCACTATGATAAAGTAGGCTTCATACCAGGGATGCAGAGATGGTTCAACATATGAAAATCCATCAATGTAATCAACCCACCATATAAACAAACAGAAAGAAAAAATAACACATGATCATTTCATTAGATGAAGAAAAGGTCTTTAAGAAAATCCAAAACCCCTTCATGTAAAAATTTTTGGAAATATCAGGGATACAGAGCATGTACCTAATCACAATAAAAGCATTATATATCAAGACAACAGACAACATCAACTTAAAGCAATTCCACTAAAATCAGGTACAATACAGGGTTGTCTACCCTCTCCATATTTATTCAATATAGTCTTTGAAGTGTTAGCAAGGCAATTAGACAACTAATTAAGATCAAGTGGATGCAAATTGGAAAGGAAGATGTATCTCTCTGTGCAAATGATATGATAGTATGCACAAGGGACTCCAAAATTTTTACTGGGAGAGATGATGAACACCTTCAACTAAGTGGCTGCATACAAAATCAACTCAAAAACATCAGTAGCCTTACTATATACAAAGGATAACTGGGCTGAGAAAGAAATAAGGGAAACAACACCCTTGAAACAGACACAAATAATACAAAATATGTTGGTGTAACTCTAACCAAGCAAATGAAAGCTGTATGACAAGAATTTTTAAATCTCTGAGAGAAAAAAACGAAAAATATATCAGAAGATGGAAAGATATGCCATGATCATGGATCAGTAGGATTAATGTAGAAAAAATGACCATCTTAGCTAAAGCAAGCTATAGATTTAATGCAATTCCCAACAAAATTCCAATGCACATCTATAGATCTTTAAAGAACAATGCTAAACTTCATACAGAAAGCAAGCAAGCAAGCAACCAAACAAAAACCAGGATAGCTAAAAAAAAAATCCTGTATAATAGAAGAACTTCTGGAGGTATCATTATCACTGTTTCAAGCCACATTACAAAGCAACAGTTAAAAAAAAAACAAATAGTATTGGCAAAAAAACAGACAGGTAGATCAATTGAATCAAACTGAAGACTCAAAAGTAAACCCATATACCTATGGACACTTGATTTTTGACAAAGAAGTGAAAACTTTATAATGGAAAAAAGAAAGCATCTTTAATAAATGTTGCTGAACTAACTAGATGTTGATATGTAGAGGATGCAAATTGATCTATATGTATTACTCTGCTCAATAGTCGAGATCAAAGACCTCAACATAAAACTGGATACACTGAATTTGTTAGAAGAGAAATTGAGGCATAGTTTTGAACACATAGACACAGGAAACAGTTCAGTCATGAAGAACAACAACTAGTAAATGACTTCATGAACCTGAAAAGCTCCTATAAAGCAAAGGACACTGTCAATAGGACAAAACAGTGGCCTACAGATTGGAAAAATATCTTCATCAGCCTAACATTCAAAGAGGCTGATATCCAAAATATATAAATAATTCAAGAAATTAGATGCCAACAAACCAAATAACACAACTACAAAATGGGTTACATAGCTAGACAGAGATTCTCAACAGAGGAATCACTAATAGCCAAGAAGCACTTAAAGAAATGTTCAAGGAAATGCCAATCAAAGCTACTCTGAGATTCCATTGTATGCCCTTCAGAATAGCCAAGATCAAGTGATAGCACATGCTGGCAAGAATGAGGAGCAAGGGGAACATTATTCCACTGCTGGTTGGAATGCAAACTTGTACAACCACTTGGAAGTCATTTTGGTAGTTTCTTAGAAAGTTGGGAATATTTCTACCTCAGGACCCAGCTATACAACTAACTATGGGGTATATACCAAAAGATGTTTCACTGTGCCACAGGGACACATGCTCAGCTATGTTCCTACTATCTTTATTCAGAATAGTCAGAAACTGCAAATAAACTAAGTCCCTCAACTGAAGAATGGATAAACTGTGGTATATTTACATGATGAAATATTACTCTGCTATTAAAGACAATGACATCATCAAATTTGCAGGCAAATTGTGGGATCATCCTGATTATCTTGAGTGAGGTAACCCAGACCCAGAAAGGCAAGCATCTATGTACTCATTTATAATGAGATTTTAGACATAAAGTACAGAATAGTCATGCTATAATCCACAGACCCAAAGAAGTTAAGTAACAAGTAGGCCCGAGCAGGGAAGCTTGAATCTCATTGGGAAAGGAAAATAGAATAGACATTGGGAAACAGTGGATGAAGGGAACTGGGTGGAGAAAGTGTTGTGAAGGGGAACAAGAAAGAACAAGTGGGGAAAGGATTGAAGGAGATAGCACAGGAGGAGAGAACTGGAACTGGTGTGTGTGGAGGGGGGATCTCTGGGATGAGCTAGAAACCTAAAACAATAGGAACTCCTAAGAATCTATAAGGATGATCCTAGCAAGACATCTAGCAATGGGGAATATGAATCATGAAAATTCCATGTACTGCAAACAGAAAAGACTTCCAATTATAGGGACTGGGACACGAACCCCACCACAAAACCTTAGATCTACAATTTGTCCTGCCAACAAAATATGTGGGGGTAAAGATGGAGCCAAAAATTGAGGTAATGGTCATCCAGTGACTGGCCTAGCTTGAGACCTATGACATGAGAGAGAGAGAGAGAGAGAGAGAGAGAGAGAGAGAGAGAGAGAGAGAGCCAACCCCTGACACTATTGATATTCTGCTGTACTTTGAAGCAGGTGCCAAGCATAATTGTCATCTGAGGGGCTTCACTCAGCAACTGATGGAAACAGATACAGAGACCTAACCAAATGTTAGGTGGAGCTTGGAGAATCCTATGGAAGAGGGGAAGGAAGAATTGAAGGAGTTAAAAGGTTAAGAACACCTCAAGAAAACATACAGAATTAACTGACCTAGGCTCATTGGAGCCCAAAGATCTGAACAGCCAAACATGGGATAGACCTAGGACCTCTGCATATATGTAACAGTTGTGTAGCTAGTCTTCATGTAGAACATCTAATAGCAGAAGCAGGAGCTATATCTGACTCTATTGCTTGTCTTTACATCCCTTCACCTAACTTGGCTGCTTTATCTAACTATACTAGGAGAAGATGTGCCGAATCCTACTGCAACTTGACATGGGAGACCTGTCCTTTTCTGAGGAGAAAGAGAAGGCAGGAAGATAGGGAGGGAGTGAAAAGGAGGGAGTGGGAGGAGAGAAGGGAGGGGAAGATGTGATGTGGATGTAAAGTACATAATAAACAAACAAACAAAACGAAACACTCTAGGAAAATGTACTCCTCTGGGGGTGGAGGTGGAAATTCTGAAGAAAGGGCTTATATTGGCTAGTTTTGTGTGTCAATTTGACACAGGCTGCAGTCATCACAGAGAAGGGAGCTTCAGTTGGGGAAGTGCCTCCATGAGATCCAGCTGTGGGGCATTTTCTCAATTAGTGATCAAGGGGGTAGGGCCCCTTGTGGGTGGTGCCATCTCTGGGCTGGAAGTCTTGAATTCTATAAGAGAGCAGGCTGAGCAAGCCAGGGAAAGCAAGCCAGTAAGGAACATCCCTCCCTGGCCTCTGCATCAGCCCCTGCTTCCTGACCTGCTTAAATTCCAGTCCTGACTTCCTTGTGATAAACAGTAATGTGAAAATAAGCCAAATAAACCCTCCCCTCCCCAACTTGCTTCGTGGTCATGATGTTTGTGCAAAAATAAAAACCCTGACTAAGACAGGGCTGAATAATAATGGATGTAATAATGTTTGCATTCAGAGTAATTTTCAAATAGGTTTACTATTTTATGTATCACATGACAGTATATAAATAATACATCGTATCGGTTCACCAATTACTGGATACTCATGGAAAAAATGGGTAATTATTATGTATTATATTAAAGGCAGTGATTAATTTTAGCATTTATTTTCATGTTTTTCATAGTCAATATATTTTGAAAAGTTCCTAAGAAAAGCTTATATAATATATGGATAATACAAATGTTTCTAGCCCTATAGCTCAGAAAATATCAGGAGAGAATTTTCTGGCTTTGTAATAATAGCACTAATGTTTTTACAAATGTTTAGTAACCCATTACAAAACCTTTCAAAAGTTCAAATTCACTTTCATCAAGCAAAGCAAGATAACAATGGTTCAGAGAAGGTGCTACCAGATTTGGATAGTCTGACTCCATCTTCAACTCAAGGGAAGGGAACACTGTCCTTGCCCTCCAACACCACAAAGTCAAAATCAAAGCCTTTGCCTCCTTTATTTTGCTCCCCCTTTCTAAGGGTCTTTTCTTTATACTTTTCTGAAGCGATTTCACTTCTCATCAGTGCTGTAAGTACAAATCCAGCCAGCTATGTTGGTGATGTAATTTTCCCCAAGTCTAAATTAGATTTCATATGGAGCATGAAAAGTCAAAGGTAGAGCTCATGCTGCTGTGCGATTTTATTTAGTTTGTAGATGAAGAAGCATGGGGTTTCAAAGTTTGGTGGTTTTATGTATTTCTTTAAACCATGCTTGTAGTTTATTCAGTACTTGTTAGAGCAAATATAGCAAAATCCATCAACTTTGATCACTTTCATCATCAGTAAGAATTTTATTCTTGTTGATTTCAAAAGGACATACAGCTTTACAAATAAGTACGTGTTTACATATGTAGACAAAGAATGAATTCCCTACATCTTACTAACAATGTTATATATTTATCATATATTGATATCAAATTAATGATGCTATTAAAGTAAACTTGTAGTGATTTTCTTAAGAGATAAAATAATTACTCTACTTTACAGACATTACTACCAAAAATTTACAGAATATTGTTATGCTCATAACTAATTTAAACAACTCACATATTTTTGTACTTAGGGTGTTGAGTATTCATCATCAAGCTAATACCACCTGCTTAAAACAAACACCACAATAAGCATTACTGAAGACACAAAAGTTTTCCAAATTTTCCAATAATAATAATGTACATAGTGGTGGTAGTGCATGTTTTTAAGTAAGGCACTTAAGAGGTAAAAGCAAGCAGATCTCCAAATTTAAGGCCAGCTAGGTCTATAGAGAGCAATTTCCAAGATAGTTAGGCCTATACAAAGAAATCCTGTCTCAATAAAACTAATAATAATAATAATAATAATAATAATAATAAATAATAATGTTATAAAATACACAGTATGCATATTCAAATTTTACAAGTAATGTATTTTTAATTTTTTAGTAATATTACTGTGTAATTTTTATTTTAATTATCCATCTATCATATATTATTACAGACAAAAATACATTTATCAACTTACAGCTAAACAATGTTTCCTTTGCTAAAATTAGTTAACTAATGTTTCCTTTCTTATCATAATTGCAGTCTAGAGATAGTTAAGTCTAAGGAATTACATAATTATCATTTGATCATACTCAGGAAGAGGGTTGCTAGAGCTTCATCTGTGTATGTTTATTGGCACCTGTTGTGATGGTCATTCTCATGTGGTCAGCACATTTCTCAAACACATTGAATAGCTTCCTGATGCTATTGAGCTTACTCTTTCGTAGTTCAACTCATTCAAAAACAAAGGCCCCTGTCTATATCATGCCTCCCTCTTAGGCTAAACAACATTGTCTATTTAGAATTTTGGAAACTTGGCATCATAGTGAAGTATATTTAAATGGGAGCTGTTATTTTTATCCCTCACCTACCGACAACATAGCTGGCCAAGGAAAGAACCTTGTCTCCCAATTTATATGCCCTAATCCTCTTTTATTTGACTTCTTGTCTCCTGATCCTTGGTTACTGCCCTGATCCTGTCTTCCTCATTCTTTCCCACACTACTCCTGAATATTCTTGGAAAATAACATGGGAACTAGAAAAAAACCCAAGTATCTGTGGTTAGTTCTCGACAGATAAAATTTTCCAAAACTGTGAGAATATACATTAAAATAGTGCCTTAAACATATATTTGAGCAAGTTTTTGGTGATTTCCTTGGAAATGATGGAGAAGGTTCTTGAGCAAAGTGATTAAGAATACATGCTTAGAGGAATCATATGATTCCTCTAAGCTGTCTGTAGGTTTGTTTGCTCATACAGAGTGAGAAAATCACTTCTATGACTTGGGTGGCATATTTCAACTCTCTTCTTCTACTCTCTCTTATCCTCCTATGTGCCAAGACAGGGAGACAACACTGTCATTAAAGGATCTGTAGCTGATATGCTAATTAAACTTTCTCAGGCTGTAGGTAGGACTAGGGTCCTGACCCTGCTGCTGAGGCTACGGCTGCATGTTAGTTAGTTAAAAGGAGACAATGCATAATTGTGAGATATTTTATTATAGAAAAGAGAAAATAGGCTGGTCATGACCATGGAGAGAGAGAGAAATAAGGAGAGGAGAGGAAGAGAGAGGACAAGAAAAGAAGATAGCAAGAGAAGAAGAGAGGGGGATAGCAAGAAAAGAGGAGAGTAAGAGAGGAAGAAAGCAAGAGAGAACAAAGAGCAAGAAAAGACAAAGAGCAAGAGAGGGAGGAGGGGGCTAACCGCCTCTTATATTGTATGAGGCAGAGATATCTGTCTGTCAGGCAGAGCATGCCTGTCTATGGTCAGATGACTGGGGGTAGGGTACAACTAGAAAGCTGTGAGCTTGGGGCATTGTCTGTGTGACAAAACACACATCTCCTGTGGGGGGCTGTGAGAGGTTGTGACTGAAACAGAAGCCAGGGTCCTAGGAGTTATAGTTGAATACCTTCTGTCCCTTGCAGGCAGAGATATTGCCAACTGGGTCATTGGAGTTCCAGACTTATTACTTGACTGGGCCCAGGTTGCCCTACATCAGGCCTTATAGACCAGTTCCTAAACTAAGTTAGAAACTATACAAATGGAAGCCATATCATTCAGTACAATGCAGAAGCTAAATGACTGCTAATGCAACTGCCATGATAATTTAGTTCAACAATAAGGCAAACATAACTACAAATGTTAGCCACTTCTCTAATATTCACACAGTAATTTTTCCTGGGAATTTAATACACAAAGGGGAGATTTCAGTGTCACTTTGATTAACTTACAAGTGCCATCAAACACCATTAAAACAAAGGAAAGGCTACTACCTTGCTGTGCCATCATCTTCACATTCCCAGAATCCTTTTTAGCACTTTCATAAACACAACAGTCAGCAAAACACAGGGACTAACAATCAACAACATGTTACCTTATCAGATCATGGAGATACAGCCACTTTAAAATAAGAGTCACTTCCACAGAAAGATGTCTCATAAACAAAAGCATAAATTAGAGTTGAAATATTGCACATTGCAAGTGGTAATTACCTCCAGTGGATAAATTATAAAAATAAACTTTCCTTTAGTCAAATATCCTTTCTTGGGAAAAATATCTGTGAATTAATATGCTAAGATACAAGGTACCTTTAGGACAAATATTATAAGGAAGACTATGAAACAATTTGCAATAGAAAAGCCATTTACATCTCATCTGACTTTTTGATCTCTAATTTGTTTGTCTCTGTGGGAAGCTAGTTTGTTTAAAAGAGAAGTCATGTCTTACAATTCTTTGGAAAAGAATGTTGTCAGTAATACATTCTAGAATGACCACTGGGTCACTGAAGGACTCAAGCAGGAAGTTTTTAAATACCTAAATCAAATTCAAATGGAAATGCAACTTACAGGAAATTTTAGAATACTAGAAAGGATATTCTAAGAAGTTTATAACTATAAGTAATGTGCTAGATATAGTCATCTGATAGGAGGGACCTTGACTGAGAAAATCTCTCCTTAAGATCAGAATGCAGGCAAACCTGTAAAGTATTTTCTTTTTTATTTTCTTTTCTTTTATTTTTTTAAGTTTTATTGTATTATAATGAGGAAAGTTACATGATTTCAATTTATCTGAATTTGGTAACATTTTAAAAACATATTTTAAGTAAATAGAATTAAATCACATTATTGTTTTCCTTTTGTACCCCAAATCTTCCCCCTTTTAATACCTACAATATCTTTTTTTGTCATATTCTTTAAAATTTATAAAATATTATAACAATAAAAATGAGTATTATAAAAGTTGTCTGATATAAAACAACAATCAATCTTATGTAGATCCTTGTCTACGACAATACTGAAAATACATACGTTTTTCTTAATATAAATCTTAAATAACTCCAAATGTATTAACTGTATATTTCAAAATAATACATCACTATTAATATTTTCTTAAATGATTGTTTTATATTTAGTAGAGCTTAACATCTTGGCTCTTACTGTGGTAACTTGATACAAGAGTTACAAACGTCAAGCAAAGCATTTAGTCTTACTCTTTGTTGTTCTCTTACAAAACCCCTCCCAATTTAATTGTCTACATTTCTTTTGGGTATATAAAAACTTTTAAAATATGTAAGCTGTTCTAAAAACCATAGTATAGTGTAGTAACATGAAATAAACAATACTACTAATAGAGAGGCTGAGATAGGAGAAGCAAGAACTCAAGACCATTATGTTGTACACAGCAAGATGCTGTCATGAGCAAACAAGCTGAAAGTGTATATGGATTGTATAATATTGGACCTATTTCTCCAATTACCAAATTAGAGAGACCATTGGATGACAGTCAATAAATTTCTAATTCCTCATATTTTTGGATTTCAATCAATTAGGATATGTTGGTAATATTAATTTTCATTTTAAGATATTAAGAAAAAGTAATTGATACTTCCTATTGTTTTTGTTGTAAGAGGTGGAATTAGGTTTGTGCTCATTTAATGTGCCCAACTTAATGGCTCTAAGATAAATATATATATATATATATATATATATATATATATATATATATATGTATCCCACTAAAAGCATCATCATAAACCTATTCATCACCTGCAAAATTACCTTGTAAATTCCAATTTTTTATTTTATTTTATTTTATTTTTTGGTTTTTCAAGACAGGGTTTCTTTGTGTAGCACTGGCTGTCCTGGAACTCACTCTGTAGATCAGGCTGGCCTCAAACTCAGAAAGCTGCCTGCCTCTGCCTCCCAAGTGATGGGATTAAAGGCATGTGCCACTACTGCCCAGTCCTAATTTCTTGTTTAAAATAAGAAAACTGGAACACTGTCAATAGTTACTCATGGAGCTATGACTGAAACATCTATCCATGATGGCCAACCAACTGATCTGGCAAGTCACAAGATTTGTCACTGGGAATGATTATGATGAACATAGACTAAATGCTTAAATAATTTATTTGTATTGAGTTTCTGGGCTTAGAAAAATATAGTACATACATTTGTGACACAATTTTAATCTACCAGTCAGTGCACTGTCAAATATATACTAGAATATCTCTAACCCAATTACTTCAACTGATATCTGCATTCTGATAGAGAAACCAAAGCTGTTATTTGTCTCCCCAAATCTGTTTTACAGAAGAATATTTAGTGACAGGAAACAAGCAAGGAGTGTCTCACAGGGAGTACCTTGTAAAGTGACTACCACATTAGAGATATATCTTAAAACTCAGCTGAACTGTGTATTATTTCTGAAAGCTTTGGAGGAGAACACTTTGTTTGCATCGTCACAAGGCAACACTGTAACCCCAAAGGGACAGACAGATATGTGGTTAAAGTGAATGAGGACAGAGAAACAGTGGCTCTGGGCTACACTTTACTGTGGGCTTACTCAGCAGCTGAAAACTGAGTTTTTCCATTTGAGTGTACGAGATTTCCTTAACTTCACTGTACCCCTTTTCTCTTATAGTCACAGAAGTCACAAAGACCACAGAAACTATCTTGGAAAGCAACTCAACTGTTTGCTTTATAGGAGGCCTGAGGTTGCAGACAGCACATCATAGAAGGAAGAATTACTGCTGGTCTTGTCTAAATAATGGGGCTCTTACTTGGGGTGGCTCTAGAGCAAAAGTTCATTATTTAGGATTCGGTGCCAATTATTTATAATCATTCTTATCAGAGGGAAGCATCAAAATGAGTTATGATAATAGCGACAGGGGAATGGGAGAAGCTTTTTCTTCTTGTCCTCCAATCATCCTTTCTTGACACTGTGGGTTTGAGTTTTTCTTCTTACATTGACTTTTCAGGGGGCGGAATGTCTGTGTTCTTTCGAAGACTCTCTTCTGATGCAATGACACCTCATGGATTGGTGGCTGTGTCTCTTGAAACATTTCATAAAGCAGTAGCTTATGAAGTCCCACCATATTTACCTCCATTTCTTTTCCTTGAAAATGAGATTAATTTCCATCTAAACAAAAAGAAATGTCTTATTGTCAGCCAGATCCTCACAGACTTTCAGACATATGATGATAAAATATCGGTCTCTACAAACCACAGAGAATAAAGTTGGATAAAAGCCTTTTTCTTCTTTTTTTTTTGTTTTTTTGTTTTTATTTTTATTTTTTTTGTTTTTATTTATTTTTTTTAATTAGGTATTTTCTTTATTTACATGTACATTTTCCCTTTCCCAGGTTCCCCTCCAAAACAAACAAACAAACAAACAAACAAAAGCAAGAACAAGCCCCTTTTGCCTCCCCCTTCCCCATGCCCACCCTCTCCCACTTATTGGCCCTGGCATTCCCCTACACTGGGGCACAAAACCTTCACAAGGCCGAGGTCCTTTACTCCTATTGTTGATCGAATTACTCAATGTAAATATAAATGGATACATAGTCATAGGCAAATAATAAATATGTATTAATAAAGAGACATAGTTCATAAACTAAATAAATTATTCACACATCTATAGGGAATAAAATTAAAAATTTGTTTCCTATGTTTTCCTGGTTTGTTTCCTGGTTTGTTTCTTATTCTCCTCTGTATCTGATTAAGTGCAAAAATTGATCCTGACATCTGACTTTCTTTTATAAAATATCTATCCCTTTCCTTCCAAAAATGACAGCCAAGAAACATTCTGATGAGAATTTAGAAATCATTAGGTAGGGAGGAATCTCGGTCCACCCCTTTGTGTGACTTGTGGTGTATTTGACGATCCCATTTCTATGTATAGTTCTAGCCCTCACCTGCAGACCACTCCCATTTAGAGCCATTGTAGGACTAATTCTAGCTGCTGGATTCTAGTCCACTCTTGTCTTCATCCCTGCATTCTAGGAAGGACATATACTGCCCACTGTTTCTCATTTCAGTTCTGACTCAGAGCTCCCTCTCACCTCCAGCCAGGTAATTGGTTTTTGTCTTGTTTTGTTTGTTTTATTGGTTGGTTGCTTAATTGGTTCATTTTTACTAAATTTCTTTTAAGGATTGAACACTAACATAAAAATTTCACTCTATTTTATCCACTTAATGAGAAATTGTCTATATATATATATATATATATATATATATATATATATATATATATTTAAAAGCTAAGGAAGTAACTTTGTTATTTAGAACAAATTGAGATACAATAGCATTGTAAAGTAGGAAGAATGTGAGTTTGATATTAAAAATTTTGTCTTTTATACATGATTTTCATTAATTTTTCATAGTCTATTCTTGCCATGTTTTCCCCTTCTTTGACTCACTTTCATGTATTTCTTGATGATATCTCAAGAGACACAAATCTAGTTGAGGAAATGTGCAAGCATTAATTCAATATCTAGTATTTCAGCTGTTTCACCAAGAAAATTGTAGGAAATAACTGAACAGAAAACAACATAAAAGTACAGATTTTTGAGCCAATGAGAAAAAAACCAGGTGTGACAATCAAGTATCTTCTTATCTGAAACATATTTTTCTGGCTTAAAAAAAAATCACATTTGCAGATGATTTACTTTCATATATTTTTAACTTGAACTAAGATGACAGGCATGGAAACAAGCAAACAAGCAAACAAAACAAGCTAATAAAATGGTATAAGCCAGTGTGCAGTCCTCATATGTCATGTACCTATTTGTTTAGAATGAAAACATTCTTTTCCAGGAGGAGCTTGTAGGAGCAAGTGAAGTCCTCAGTGGCATTGCCAATATGGACACAGCCATCTCAAGGACCCCAGTGCCTCAGTCCATCAGGAGTAACAAAGCCTTCACTGAGTGAGACTCATCCAAATGCAAAGCCTTCCTCCTGTCCAAGTGTGAATGTTGATCACAAGTGCAGAAAATGTCCACAGTAGCTTTCTTCTCTTAAGATTTTCCTAGTGTCAAAACTGCTCCCAGGCTCCTCTTACTGAGATCAGTTAAACATGTCTCTTTGTATGGTTATATATAATATCTCTGCTTCCTATAATAATAAACCCTGTTTATCTATGTATAATAGTCCTACCTTATTCTTCAACCATACATAATAAACATGCTGAGCTTCTGCAGCTGCCATGGCTTTTCCATCAGAGAGCCCAGATCATTGGATATCAGCTTTGCTGTGACTATGTGTTAAGATGAGTCATCAACTCAACAAACCTCAAAGAAAAATTTTCATCAGTTTACCTGTGTACTACTCTACAGTTAGAGCCTGACTCTCCTTGGATCATGTTCTGCTGGGTTAAATTCAGTCTATGCTATCCTCTATTGGTATTTTCGTTCTTTCTTTTTCTCTTCTTTGAGTTAAATTTCCTTCGTATTAGAGACCACTAGAAAAGGAGAACTTCTTAGACACAGTTTTGCCACACAGCTCTGGCTAGCCTTAAATCTTCCTACCTGTCTTCCACATAATGGGAAATTTAAACCAGCAAAATCTAAGAAGATAAGTAAAATGGAGGAAATAGTTCCAAAATTATTTTTGATGTGAATAGCATTGATGTATGTTCACCTACTAGTAATATCTTTTGAAAAGAAATGCTCAACTTCTGGCATTATAGACTTTGCAATGCATTGCTTATATTTTAACACCTATGAGAAAGAAACACTGCCAGTGCTTGCTCATGTTGCCTTATATGTACTGTTTCAGCAAGTGTAGGCTGGATATTGAAGAAGAACAAGAAGAGATTATAATTCTTTGATTGCATTTGTTTTTCTTGACACTGGGATTGTCAGGAAGCCATCGAAGGAGAAGGGAATAACTAACAGGTGATTTTCCTGAGATGAATCTGTATTGGATTATAGTCCACAAAAGATTTGTTGCAGGAGGCAAGACCCAGGAAAAAATCATTTTAGGGAAGATTCCTGTTATTAATATGCTTTTCCTGTTACTATTAAGTACATATAATAATCACTATATATTAGCACACCCTTTTGAGCAGATCTCTGCAGAACAAAGAAGATGTACTGTCTTGTAATGATGCTATATAAACAGATAATTTCTTAATCCTTAATGATGATCCTATAAGAATTCCTAAAATTGCATTAGAAAACTCTTTATTAGTGGAACTGCTATTATGGTCTCTCTGATAATCAAAATTGCCAGTTTTTAGTGCCATGAGCTAATCACTTCTGAGATAACAAGCAGGCATCTACTATTCAGAGTACATTCCAAGAGGTTGTAAAATCTTTAACCAAAGGTCATAAAAAAGGGAACTAATGATTTACTATAGGTGCTAGGACAGAGGATAAAATATTGTCTGGGTTTATCTGTACAAAATTTCATTAATACCTTGGTCACAGGAGTTATAATTTTTAACCCTTCATGAACCTGCATGGCTGGCAACAGGTGATGAACCTTTAGCCAGATAATTACTCCTAATGAATATGCATTTAAACAATCTCTGATGTAAACTTATTTGATTTATGACTTGAATTTATGTGGAAACTTGTGATGAACTTTTTAACCACGTGGTCATGTATTCTGAAAGATGTCTAACTGCTGAGGACAAAGAGAGGAGACATAATTACATACTTACATACACCCATCCATACTTACATATGCGTTTGGAGCAAAAGACCAAGCACTTTGGAGCAAAAGACCAAGCACTTATGCAGAAAGAGCTCAATCACTCTTTGTTCTCCTTAATAAGAAGACTATGCCTGCCTTGCTATTAAGAACAGACCTGTTCTGTCTCATGGTAAAGGCAAGGCTGTCTGCTCTTTCTGCTCTCTCTGCAGCTTTTTCTTTTTTCCTCTTCCTCTTAGCATTCTGTATATTGCTCTTTTAGTATTTTAAATTGCCTTATAGTTTCTAAGTTATTCCACTGTGTATTCTTCTAATCTTGCTCTCTCCTCCTGGTCTGGATGTCATAATAATGTCCTTACTCTCAATACCACTACTTCCAATGCTATGCCTTCTTCTAAGTTTTTCTTGAATTTAGTTCTGTCTAATAAAGGTGTCCTCAGCTCATTCCTGTCTCCTTTCTTTTTCCTCAGCACTTATACATCTTTCAGAATGCATGATCTTATGGTAAAAAGTTCATGACAAGTTTACACATAAATTCAAGTTGAGGCCAACTGCGTTGAATGGAAATGTATAAATACATATGTGTACTTCTGAATATGGATATATGTGAGTTTATGCTTATTTGCTTATGTAAAAACTTTTATTTCTGCAAGTATGATTCTCTTCTCCTAGTTCAACAAAAGTTTACTGCTCCAAACTGCCCCCTAGCCTGACAAGGGAGAGGCATCTGGACAAAATGGAAAGGGCTCTAGCAATTAATCTTTTACTTAGTATCCTTCTGTTTTACAATGAGGTGCTAAATGCCAGAGACTGCAGTTTCTGGCCTCAAAGTGACTCAAGCAGGTCAGGTACAGTAACAAAGTAACTTAGACTTAGATAGGTAAATATTTTATTATTATGGAGCAACCATAAATATCTACCAAGACTAGATCTTATCCCCCATCCATGCTGCCTCGAGAAAAACCAAGAACAAGAAACAAGACCCACTGGGGCTGGACCCCCAGCATAGGATCTACTTTCCCCCACTTTCACTGGGCAAGAAAGAGCCTCCAGAGCAGCATTCAGCCAAAGAATTTCTTCTTTGTGAGGTACAGTTGGTCCTGCAAGCCTGTCAGTGCATGGTTTACTCAGTACCCACTCCCTTCTTAGCATTTCTTTCAGGACCTAACAAAGCATGTGTTGTAGGGGTTGCTTCTAAATCATCCCAGGGTAACAAAACAAATCAAATTATTTCTCCAACTCCTTCCTATAGAATGAGAGGCAACACCAACAAGGTAATCACCCTCAATATTTATGATAAAACTACAGTGATTGATTATTAACACAACAGCACATATGTTTATGTGTCTGCATGGGAGTAAGGAGTCTGTCCACATGTGGTGTATTCTCACATACTCAGCACTATTGGCTTATCTATTCTAAGTACTTCTGTGCAAACAAGACATATTCTTAGGCTAGCCTACCATTTCAATGTAAATTTCAGCTGTGTTCATTTACTAACTAGCTTTGCTCTTCCATGACGCTCATGGATTTCTAAAAGACCATGTCCTTATTTTTGTTTCACCAACTATGGAGAAATAAAAATCAAAATTAATGTTAATCTAGTTTACTTTTTATAGTTTAAAGCAAAATATAAGCAATGCTTAAGCTAAGAAAACTTTATTTGTTAAGAAGAGAGTCTTGGAGCTGGCACACTAGTAAGTTGTTGTTCTTGTTGTTTTTGTTGTTGTTGTGTGTATGTATGATAGTCTCATTGACTCAAGGTGGGTTTATATAACTTCTCTAAAGGTTTGATAGGAAATTTGAAACCTAATTCTGCTACATTGTGAACCATTATATTCAAAAGGAAAACCATCATGAGAGCAAAATAATAACACTTGGGGAACTTTAATGACATTTAGCCATTCTTTTTTTTTATTTGGATTTTAATAAAGAGAACAGATTAGATCCTGGAGTAAAACAAGAAAACAGGAATGTTCTATGCACACAGCAAAAATGCACCAGTTCCACTGGCACAGAGAATCTTTGATTGCTAAAATTCGATTTAATGAGTTACTTAAAAGCATGACCTTATGGAAATGTGATAGCTATGGATCATCTGAACTTGTCAGTTGGCCCCACGCTGCGATAATCAATTTCTCAATGTCAGACTCATTTACTCCTCGAAGAATCCTAAAATAGCCATTCTCTCCCCATGACTTTCCCCAGGAATTGGCAGCAATCTGCAGGAAGAAACAAAAATACGAAATTATTGAGCATTATGATTTAATATTTGTTTAAATCCTTCCTCCACAAGCAGAAAAATTCTATTTAGCTTTAAATTGCCTTTGATTTTACAGACAATAATGATTAAGCACCTAAATATTTTCTGAATAATGATCAAGGAGTTCTGTTTCTTATAGCACATTAATATTCTTGCATAGATTCACTGGCAAGAACGAGAAAAGATCGCCCTTAAATGTGATGGCATGCATGGATTGTAAACTTGACATAAAATCCCCTGAGATGGGAGTGTCACTGGGGAATTCTACAGCTTAGATTGACTTAGGATCATGCCTATGAGTAATTTTCTTAATTTGATTAGCTGAGATAGAAAGGCCCATCCCTGAATGTGGGCAGCACCATTTCCTGGGCTGAACTCTGGGCTGAATGAGAGAGAAAAATGCATGATGAGAACTTGATGGCAAGTGTTGGTTTTCCCCTCTCTGCTCCTGACTAAAGCTACAATGTAAGCAGTTCCCTCCGTACTTTGTTCCTGTAATTTCCCAACTATGGTGGACTAGAATCTAGAAATGAGAGCTGAAGTAAACTCGTTCTCCCTTAAATTACTTTTGTCTGAGTGTTTTCTATATCAAATGGAGAAGAAAATATGATACAGATGCATGAGTGTTAGGATCCATTCTTGTGTAGAACTCCAAATAAATAATATATCATTCTTTGTGTTCAGCAAAGTTATAATCTAATGAATTGTGACTATCCTGAGCTAAATGCTAAGGTGGATATAGCCTAGAGTACACTTGAGGTCACTGTACCTGCACCACCTTTATTTGCTTGGCTCAGGAAAGGTGTGGACCTACTCTCCAAAACACATAGGGAAGGCTATGCAGAAACTGACCAAACTATCAGTGCAGAGAGATGCTGAAGCAGACAGAAGCAACAAAATCCATGAGCACTAAGCATGAGGCAGCATAAAAAAGTTTATTGAAGTAATTAAATTGTAAAAAATTCTTATTATATAGTTCAGCTTAGGAGAAAAACCTCAGATTTATCATAGATTATATACCAACCTCAAACTCACTCAACAGCCGAATTAGAGTCCTCAAAGCTATGATTTTCCTTTCTAGAACTAGCTCTATAGACAGAAGCCACCAGGCCTGTTTGCTAATTGACTACTTTTAGTTATGTAATCTAATGAAGACAGAGAATATAAAGTATCTGAGAAAGTAAAATCAGCAGGAATTAGAAGTTTTTCCTTTATTCTTTTTCTTTTTAAACTCTGGGAATGATTAGAGAGCTGGGCTGGGTCCAGAATAACATTGAGATCTAAAGGTTGAGTGAGTAAGTACATTGGGAGGCAAAGCGCTAATGGAGTGTGCAGAGAATGTCATAAAGGCAGGAGAGGCACATGGAGGGAGTTATTTGACCACATCTAAATGCAGTAGACCAGCTCTGTAAATTAGAGACTTCATAACAACAGCTGCCACAGTTGGCTTCCATTCACCCTGTGCTGGGTCTAAGATGGAAAGTGATCTCCAGTGTGATCTACACCGATATTCCCAAGGCATATGGTGTCACAGGCAGTTTCCACAGTTTTCTCCTCTGAGAACAGACTCCCTCAGCTTCAGAAGTTGTCATGACAGCATCAGTTTTCAAAAAACATCCAATTATCATCAGCATTTCTTTTTTAGGTTTGGCTTTTTGCCTCCTCAATCATCCCTGACACCTGAAAGGGGTGCTCTCAAAGATGGGTCTGAAACCATGAATTAAGTGTGTCTCCTCAAAGTTGAACTGAACTTTGCACACCTGGAAATGAGACAGCCACAAAGTGTGTGAGGATCTTTACAACTGAGGTCTAAACAAAATTTCAATTCCCAAATTTTGTGGTCAATACAAATATGTGTACATACTGGAAAATAATTTGTATCTATGTGTTTGTATATTCTTATAACATGTCTTCCCTAAGACAGAAAAATCAAGTAAAAATAATCTCAAATGAAAAATATTTTAGAAACATTACTTTTATAGTCAAACTATTATATCTGTAGCATTGTACATGTTCTCATCTGAGTATGAGAAGATTATTACCATTCAATTTTTGTTATTTTTACCTTTGGAGAAACTTGGAAGTACATGTAAAATTTGTTAAGCAAATGTAAATCCATATGCTGATGAAAGCTGAGATAGCTAATTTTGGCTATCAACTTGACTACATCTGGAATCCACTAAAACCCAAGCAACTAAACATGCCTGTTAGGGATTTTTTTTTAAAAGAGATCATTTGAAGTGGGAAGACCCACCCTAAATCTGGGATGTACCTTCTGGTGCTGCTTACACAGGATATGGAGAAGGAAGGCTCCCTTTTTATCTGTTTGTCCTTATTCTTCTGTCAAGTTTATTTATCTTCTTGCTGAAATATTCCCTCACTGACATCTGAACCTACTTCTCCAGAATTCTAACACAGACTAAGGGCTAATAGCTCTTTCAGAATCTTGTAGATCCCTAACATCAGACTGGGGCTACTGAGACTAATGGACAGCCTGTTTAAACAAGTTTTCAAAATTTCTTAACTTTATCACAAAGGGGCAAGAATCTTGGGGTGGGAAGGATATATGTTATATTTGACCTACCACAAAGTCCATTCATGTTCAAAATATTAATAAATTAAAAATAAATTGTCCCTTCCACCATCTTATACATTTTATCTTCAAGAAATCTATACTTTATACCAGTTACTTTTGAAGTACTAAAAGCATATTTCTTCATCATTAGAGAACAAAGCATGGGCATTCATTATTATCACAGCCATCAACATTTAAATGGAAGGTCCTCAGGCTCTACTTAAAGAAGACAAAGAAGGATGAAGAATGTTTAATACGAACTATAATTAAGATATTCAAGTGATACAATTCCATATATAAGAGATCTTATTACTTCACCAGAAAATTTTAAGAGCTCATAAACTCTTTCATTAAACTTGTGAGACACAAAATTAACATGTAAATATCAGAAGTTTTTCTACATGCCAATTACAAAAATATTGAGAAAGAAATTAGAGAAATAATCTTATATACAAACAAGCACAGGCAAACAACAACAAAAAATACCTGGAATAAACAAGAAAGTGAAAATCTCTACACTGAAAACATAAAGACTGAAGAAATTGAAAAGGACACTAGAAGTTTTCTCTCATACTAATGGATTAAATAATTATTTTTGTGAAAATGGCCATTCTATTAAGAGCCACCTACAGTTTCAACACTTTTCAATTGATAAAGATTCCAATGCCATAAATAGAAATGGGTAAAAATAGTCAGGCAGTGGAAAAATATACACAAAATCAACAGAATAGAGTAAAGAACCAACAAACACACACACAGATAGACAAACACCTACCCCCACAATCACAGACACCTGATTTTGACAAATGTTAACACTGGTTTTATGTGTTCTTTAAATGTTTGGGGAAATTGAGAAAACTGCCCACCCAAAGTTTTATTTTTATTTTTTATTTTTTTGTGAGGATGTTGTAATGAAGTCAGTTTTGTAAAAATCTCCCAAGAAGTGCTCAGGCTTTCTATTGCCATCCTCTTGAAGTTTTCCTTTTTCAGAAATACATACATTTCATACTGAATAATTTACAGTGTATTGCCACAGAGTCCTACAGCCAAATGTTCCATTTGGTGGAGTTAAAAGAGTCCTACAGAAGAGAGAAGGAGCCAGAGAGATCAAAGACACCACAAGAACATGGACCACAGACTCAAGTGGGCTCAGAGATCGAGGAGCCTGTGGGACTCTGAGCTTGGTTCTCTGCATATATGTTATAGTTATGTAGCTCAGTGTTCTTGTGGGACTTCTAACACAGCAGGGACTGTCACTGACTCTCGCCTGCATTTGGGACCCTTTTCCTCCTACTGGGTTGCCTCATCAAGCCTTGATCTGGGAATATGTGTCTGATCTTATTGTAGATTTTTTATGTCATATTTGGTTGGAGTCCATAAAAGGCCTGCTCTTTTCTAAGGGGAAGTGAAGGAATGAATCCAGGAGAAGGACTGGGGGAGCAGAGAGACAGGATATGGAAACTCTAGTAAGGATATAATATATGAGAGAACAGTAAATTAAAAAAACAAAACAATGAATCACCAGAACGTTTCTCAACAGTCTCTTTATTAACTTAGTATGCATTCAGCAGTTTCACTTTCAGTGTGGATTATTTTTGTTCTTTTTTTATTTTTCAAGAATCAATTTTTTTTTTTTAGTTTACATGTGTTTTCCATTTTTAAAATTAATTTCAGGCCTTATCTTTATAAATTTTCTTTCTTTATTGTGTATTCAATTAGTATTCCACTAATTGAATCACTTTTTGGCACCTTCTCAAAATGGTATTTGTGATTTCTTCTATGATCCATTAATTTTATATTAAATTTTCTAACATTTTAAGCACATAATATTTCTAATATAGCATAGTCTATATAATTTCAATCTTATGTGTTCATTGAATTGGCCATCATCCTGGTAAATATTTCATAAGGTTTCAAATATTTATCTATAGTACAAAGCCATCAAATAGTGTTCCTAGACTACATCTATACATAATTAGTGGCTTTTGCTATAAGACACTGACCTAGAGATTCACATATTTATTTGACTTATGTAACTATAGACTGGCTGTTAGTGCTAAGTCATGTCATTGTTGCTGCTATCCCAACACTACTGTATTCTTTCAGTTTTCCTTGTCTGGATATGCACTATTTTACTTCTTTTTTTTTTTAATTAGGTATTTTCTTTATTTACATGTACATTTTCCCTTTCCCATCTTCCCCTCCAAAACAAACAAACAAACAAACAAACAAACAAAAGCAAGAACAAACCCCTTTTGCCTCCCCCTTCCCCATGCCTGCCACCCCACCCTCTCCCACTTATTGGCCCTGGCATTCCCCTACACTGGGGCACAAAACCTTCACAAGGCCGAGGTCCTTTACTCCTATTGATGATCGAATTTGCAATCCTCTACTATATACCTGCTTCCAGTACATTCAATCCCACCCTGTGTAGTCCTTGATTGGTGGTTGGGTCCCTGGGAGCTCTGAGGGTACTAGTTAGTAATTGCTGTTCGTCCTAAGGGGCTGCAAACCCTTCAGCTCCATAGAACCTTTCTCTAACTCCTTCATTGGGGACCATGTACTCAGTTCAATGAATGGCTGTGAGCCTCTACATCTGTATTAGTCAGGTATTGTCAGAGCCTCTTAGGAGATAGCTATATGCTTTTCCTTCCTTCCATCTCTGCTCCATAGTTAATCTCTGCCACTCCTTCTGTGGGTGTTTGATTCCCCTTTTTAAGAAGGAATGAAATGTCCACCTTTTAGTCTTCCTTCTTCTAAAGTTTCTTGTGGTTTGTGGGTCGTTCTTCCTGTATTCCAAACTTCTGGGCTAATAAGCACTTATCAAAGAATGCATACCATGTGTGAACTTTTGTGATTGGGTTACCTCACTCAGGATGATACTCTCCAGATCCATCCATTTCCCTAAGAATTTTATAAATTCATTGTTTTTAATAGCTGAGTATTACTCCATTGTGTAGATGTACTACACTTTCTGTATCCATTCCTCTGTTGAGGGACATCTGTGTTGTTTCCAGTTTCTGGCTATTATAAATAAGGCTGCTATGAACATGGTGGAGCATGTGTCCTTATTACACGATGGAGTGTCTTGTGGGTATATGCCCAGGAGTGGTATGGCTGGATCCTCTGGTAAAACTATGTCCAATTTCCGGAGGAACCGCCACACTGATTTCCAGAGTGGTTGTACCAGTTTGCAGTCCCACCAGCAATGAAGGAGTGTTCCTATTTCTCCGCAGCCTCTCCAGCATCTGCTGTCACCTGAGTCTACTTTGAAGACACCTGTCAGTAATTTCAAGTTCTAAGGAGTCAGGCACATCATCACCATCCCTTTGTCATCTTTGTTTGACTCAGCAACTTTGTAACACAGTCTTTGGTGGATTTGTATTTTCTGTTTTGTTTGTTTGTTTATTTTGTATTAAAACATTGGTTGTTTGTCCTAATATCAATTTTTAACACACACACACAGATAGATAGATAGATAGATAGATAGATAGATAGATAGATAGATAGATAGATAGATACAGATATAGATATATAGATGTATGCACACACATAGACAGGCACACACACATATTATATATATAACAATAGATATAAAAATAGATTAAAACTAAAGTGACACAAGTAGGAAAAGAAGTCAAATTATCCCTCTTTGCAGATGATATATCATATATATATAAGCCTGTTGATAGATATATAGGTGAAGTATAATATAACATATTCCCCAAATTACATCAGAGTGTTTGTAGAAATGATCAACATTTTCAGCAAATTGACAGGATTCAAGATATCACAGACACACTCCCATATCTCAATAGCCTCAGAAAAAATAAAATTTCTAGGTGTAAATCTAATCAAGTAAGTTAAAGTCCTCCACAGTGAAAACTTTAAATCTCTGAAGAGGTTGAGAAAAACACTAAAAAATTAAAAGACTTCCAATACATTGATAGAATTAATAATATGAACATGACTATTCTGTCAAAAGCTATTTTCATATTCAGTGTAATTCCAATTTAAATCCTTACTTCATCCTTCACAGGAATAGAAAAGAGTCCTAAAATTCATATGGAGCCAAAATGAATAATTAACAATTGATAGAATTAACATTCTAGATTTTAAGACATATTACAAAGCTATAGTAATAAAAATAAAACAGTCTGATATTGGCTCAGAAAAATAGATGTAGTCCAATATAACAAAATAGGAAATCCAAATGCTAATCCATACAACTACAACCAAGGTAGTTGAAAAAGATGACAAAAACATGCACTGGGGAAAGGAGTGATTTCAATAAACAGTGTTGTGAAGACTAGATGCCAACATGGAGAATTAAATTAGTCCTGTATCAATTACTCTGAACAACCAACAATTAACCCCAAATTGATCAAAGAATTCAATATGGAAACTGAAAATGCTAGAAGAAAACATAATCAGTACTCTACAAGACAGGTATGAAAATGGACTTTCTAAATACGACTCCAATTGTTCAGGATTAAGCCAAATGAAAAATCAAAACAAAAAAGCTTTTTACAAACTAAAATTTCTTTTTTTCAGATTGATATCATTCCTATTTTTTGGAGTGTTTTTTATGTTGCCTATTTTAAGTCCTCCTTGTCAGATACAATTTGTTAATTATATTGAAAGCTTTCTTCTATTGATAATTGGCCATAATTTTGCTTATTCATCTAAATTTTTAGTGTGTACCATATCAATCCACTAATTGCAAATGCTGATATTGGATCTGTTTTCTACAAAGGGCTAGCCCTTTCTTTGTGTAGGAGGGTATGCTAAGAGATGCATCATTTCAGCAAGGCAAGCTTAAGTTGATCAGAAATGAGAGTTTTATTAATCTCTATCCACATGTGATTTTAAGCATTACAAGACAGTCACTTCACAAAGGATCCTGGGATATGGAAGAATTTGTGCAGATTTTCCACCCTATTCTTTTGCTTACGGCTATGTTCCAGTGCTCAGAAAGTATTTCATGGGAGGAAACAGATGTAAGCTTTGAGTCCCTTTAGACTTCACTGTAAACTGGTTCACATTCTTAGTACTGTTTTCTCTACCAATGACAAAAAATGATTCTCAGCTTGAGTCTGGACCTGCCAAATGCTCCCAGATCATAGAAAAGCATCTGTAATTCACTCAGCTCCCATTTTAAAATAAAATATAAGTTTAAATGTATAGGATCCCATGTGTGTGTGTGTGTGTGTGTGTGTGTGTGTGTGTGTGTGT